>JANQAP020000277.1:2483896-2495974 GCA_026874005.2 Erythroxylum coriaceum | reverse complement strand
GTATTGAATCGCATTTTGTATGGAAAGTTGGAACTTTATATTGTTTTCTGACTAACACCATGAAAATCTGTTTGGTTTCAAAGATAGTTCAAATGAGAATCCTGATAGATGCCCTTATTTTTGCACTGTGTACATATGTATGGATAATGGATCTTTAGCCGCATATGTCTTTCCTTAAGTTCTAAGTTATGCCATATGCTTGAAGTTTAATTAGTATCCTATTCTCGTGATATCATCTCCGATGCTATCTATTTTACTGCATCATTTTCTCTGAATGAGCAGTCATTTCAAAGTTACCCAAGAGGAGTATTAACCTTTTGTTTCTTTTCAATATTCTACAATCATCAGCATCTTCTTCTAGGTAAACTTTTTTGCTTCTTGTTATCAGCACATGCATCTTTACCTTTGGCTAGGGGGCTGTAAAGGCGTTCCAAGCATCCTAATGAGTAATGATATGAGCTTATACTTTATAAAGGTTTTGGAATCCAGCTGCCGTCATTATGGAAGAGTATTTCCTATATGTCCTTTTTTCAGAGCATTGTAATCAGAGTTTATTGATACTTTTCTATTTGCAGGCATTCAGTTTTGGACAAGTATTTTGGAGTAAACTGAGATATGCTAATTAAAACCAACAGTTGATGAAATAGTCCGTTTGTTGCAGAATTCTGAATAGTTGATGAAAGTCATTTGGTGATCCAATCATGTAATCTTCGGCTTTACTAGAAACTTTTCATTTAGAAACTCTCATTTGTTCAAATTAAAGCGAAATCTAATATGGTGATTTAACATGATGTGAGATTAAGAATTTGTGGTCGACCAAGCAAACACGCACCAGCGGTAAAAAGCAATGCAGTCATAAAAGTAGCCATTAACGCACAATTTTCTGAGTAAAAGAGGCCATTAGCAGGAGTCCCTAATCATAATCTTCAGATATTACTATTTCCTAATCATTTACTAGTGACTATAAATGTTTATCCATTTATTGAGAAAAGAAAGTTGTTTATCCAAGTTTTGAGAAAGAAATGTAGTTGGCGCTTGCAAAAGATTGCCAAAGTGATGCAAGGTCATTTCTTTATTATTAAATGCATGTGTAGTAGTAGCATGCATGGGGGTGTGCAGCCGAAGTGGTAAAGGGATCGAAGCATAGACCAAGAAAAAGGAAAAGGTTTTGGTACTAATTAGTAGTGGAAGGGGAAAATAAAAAGGAGGGAAAAGGAAGGTTTGTTAAAATGAGATTCCCTAAAAGAAGATGACTTATGCAAGTATGCTGAAAAGAGGAAGAAGAGAGCAACTTTTGGTTTGTCTGGACGTGCAGTAGATGGAGATAAAAAGATGAAATCTCTTTTACAAGGCAAATGGCATGTATTGTAACTTAACCCTGCAACTTACGCACACTTTCCAAAAGCTTGGATATACCGTAAGACCACAAGCTCTTCTTTCATTAATTCCTAGGTTTCTGTTCCTTCTTTTGCATGCTGAATATACTAAGTTGATCCAATAATGATTTGCTTATTACCTTTTTTTTTTATAAAATAAATCTGGCTAAGGCCTTTTCGTTTAGAAGTTGAATCAACATGTTAATAGCTTATCTTCTAGGATTAACAAAGCGACATCCCTTCTTGTTCATTGCATGGTATAGTTGTCGATCTGATTTTGCCTTTATAGTTGATAAAAAGAAAATCTAGTTGGATACATTCAACCATATAGATGAAATACTTGTAAAATCGGGATATACCCTTTTTCTTAATCTATGTAATAACCCAGCACCTGCAAAGCTTGAAGATAAAGTCTCAACCATTAAACTTTATCTTAAAATTATGCGTTACATCTTTCATGATGCTAATCTTACAGAGAGTTTTATAAAGACTCACTCATAATTCATCAAAGGACCAGGAATAATCGTTCAGTAGTGGTGTGTCATCAGGAAAATAGAACAGTTTGTATGAGAAATGACTGTGGATGCTAACGTAAGTGAAGCTACCAACTGAAAGGATACGTGTTGGATATATGCTGTAGAATCATGCACGGAATTTGATAAAGGGCTAGAAAAGAAGACTCTGAGAATGGTAATTCAAAGTTTCAAAGATCAATCGAATATCATTTTCAAAACCGTTGACATCTTCTTTTCATTTCTCTACCACTAAGTCCCGGACCACCACCCCACCTGCACAAATACATAGAGACCAGACCGTCAGCTTAGTTTCCCTTTCCACTCACGCTTATAACAGGTTTCAGCCCTCTATACCCTTCTTTAAAAAAGACCATTATTTCTTTGAAACTTGTCATCTTCTTTTCGTAGTACGTTCCATAAAGTGACTGTGGAAAAGAAGTTGTTGGAAATTGCTATATTCTTCAGTCTTCATGATCATTCTTCAGTAAGACTTGTGTAAGAACTTGGATATGCATGAACATTTGCGCAAGTGCATGGTTGGGGCCGTGATCTCATCGGAAGGGTATTACACTTTCAAAAATGTACTCGGTGGAGAGAGGAAATTAGATGGTTAATGCTGACTTGTGAGGACATAAATAACTATTTTTGGTTTAATTAGTTAAATCTGCAAGTCTAGGGCTCGTCCGAACTACTTGCATGTAGATTTCTATAACGATAAATTAACTATAATTCCACATGCATAACTTGTCACACATGAGCCACATATATTAGAGGAGTTTGGCAGTCCAATTTGAAACGAAATCTTTAAATCTTAAGGATCCTGTCATTTCAGCCAAGGCCAAATAAATATACAATGTGAGTGGTCACATTGGATGCTTATGCTTATGGAAAGAAATCTACATCAATCGGCTTTTCACAGAAATTATGTGTAGTCAATACAAGGCAGTAGAATGATAGTACATACATAATATGCTTATCTAAGAAAAAATGTGGCTTAATAAAATTTCTGCAATAATTTCTGAGAAAAATTTAAAATTTGTTGAATTACAACTCTCGGAAGTACTCTAAAATCCAAATCTCATACCCTTTTCGATTATCTGCATAAGAAGTTTAGAAATGAAATTAAGTATTTGGTAGTGTCAATGTCAACAAGGCAATAGGTTGGTGAAAAGCCATACGGTTAAATATTTCGCAAACTTTTTTGGCACAAACAAAATAAAACCAAGCACAAACAAAATAACAAGAACACCAAAAATTTGTTAACACAATTCGACACTTCTTGGCTACGTATGTGGGGTCCTCACCCAGATTAAATCTTTCACTGAAAATACAATAGGTTTACTTAAGACTTTACAGAGCCTACTCCACTCACTCTTGAAACTATCTCTCTAACTCACTACCCGTGAAAGATTTTCACGCCCGATAACACGATCGACTCGTATTAACCTCGTCAAAGGATTTTTCTAATTATTTTCACTCAACAACAATCAATAAAAATAACTCAAGTATTTACCCAAATAAGAACTGAACAATAAAATACTTGAGATAAAAAGAAAGACTTTCCTATGTCGGAGACCCACTGTGTTTTCTCCCAAAAACATGACACAACCTAGATGAAGATGTCTTGAAGAAACTGATGAGCTGAGCCACTTAACATCTATAACATAACACACGATATTAAGCTTTTCACGTCTCCTTGGAGATAGACTTATGTTGTAGAAAGAAAAGATGTGGACAACACACCCTAGAGAATTTTTGCAATAGCTACTTAACGTCAACACGTATGAGACCCACGCAAACGAAAAAAAAACAATTCCTATGACCAGAACACGCCAGTCAAAAATAACGCTCACCGCACAACTTCGTTTCAACCTATAGCCATGTAATGCATCAACAATAACGAAACTCCCTCTCACCAAACTTGCCAACACACACATGTAACTTCAGATACCCAAACTTTCATTCAAAACAGAACATCTACCGTAGAGTTAGGATAATGATAAATCTCTCAGTTGATAAAGAGTCCCCACTTCAATTCAAATATAAGAGTTCCATTTTAACACCATCACTTCAACAACTTCAGTAATTTTTAGTAACATCCCAAATACTCACATGTCCAATCCTTTTAATAATTAATTATGTATGTCCAATTAAAATGTCAAAATAAAATAAAAGATATATATATAATATATCCTTACAGTTGGTTTTGAGGAGGCATTAGTCTATGCCATTCCAAGGCCCCTCACCTCATCAACATGATTACCTCATCAGCTTCTTGCTTGTCTTTATTTACTACTGTTTGATGATACAATGTACTATCCTCCTTTAAAAAGTTGATCTTTAATTCTTTTAATAATATCATTCCCATGTAGGATCCCCTCTTACCTTCAATATATGAATATCGAACCTTATTTGTTTATATCATTTTCTTCGCAAAGATCTCTTGACTTGAAATGTCAAAGGATGACTATAATGTAGTGGGGCTGATATGCTTATCTTCCCTTTCAACCATAAAGGTTGTATGTCAATCATGGTTATAGCATGGAGACAGGAGGGGCATCTCCAACTTGTCTTTATACGCCAATGGGGTACTCTTTCTGCAGTACTACAAGCGTCGTGAAGAGCTAAAAGTGGAAACTCTTGGCATCTAATACCCCTTTCCATCGATCTCATGTCAGTTGTATTTCGAGGCAGGCTTGTGACCCATAGCTATCGAGATAAAGATGGGACAAAGAGCAAAGGTAAAAGGGAATTTGCATTAATTACTGCTAGCAAAGGTAAATTGGAACTTGCATTAATTACTGCGAAGGACATAAAATAAAACCACAGGCATCATAGATAGAAGTACATATATGTAACATTTCCTCTTCAACAAGCATCAAAGTATCACTAAGATCATCCAACATATAAGCTACTTAAGGGACCAAATTAAAGGTAGCTTCAAAAGCATGAAATTAACAACAAATTGATAAGCATTTAGAGAGATTTAAGAAATATAGCTAAAACAAAGAATATAATTCTTTAAACCCTTTATAACATCTCTCTGTCTTCGAAGGTAGGCAAATGATTTTTTCCTTCATATTTTTGGGTTCTAGCAATCACCCCAAGCTTCAGAGGCAGGAGGATGAGTGTATCCAAAGCCATGATTCTGGAATCCTACACCGCCAGTGTAATTTAGCATTTCCTTGAGGTTCAGGCTGATGTTAACATGACTCCTACCACTTGCAATACCATTTCCATTTCCATTAACAACATGCTCTTCACAAGCCAGACCAAGAAAATCCCTAGTCAAACGATCATTCTTCTGCCACGTGGCGAGGTTGCCCAAGTTCGGACATTGTGAGAAGTGACTCACTGAGTCAGCAACTTGATGATTAGCCGGTCCCACATCACCCATGTCCAATGGGATCATGTGACTTTGACCCACAGTACTCTGAGTTGCACCCACAGTTGCAGCCTTTTGAAGGAGTGCAGTGGCTGACAGATGGTGCGATGCAGCTGCCGTGACGGCATTGGAGTGTGAGAGGCTTTGGAAGGGTGAAACTACCAAACCCTTGTGGACGGTGGTCAAAGGTGGTGGTTCTTGGAAAAGTGGCGTAGTATTACTACTCTGAAAGGGGTGAGGTTCAGGCTTGATGTGAATCGAGTTTTGAGGATGAGTAGGGTTCTGAGATTGATCCCATGGAGAAAGTGAGATCTGATGGTTAGGGATAGTAAAGAGTGGTGGGTGAGTCTGTGAGGTCTGGAGAAGCAGAGTTTGATTTGAGGACATCAGTTGCTGAGCTGAGAGTCTCGCGCTTTCTTCAGCTAATGCATCACAAAAAGCTCTGTGTGTTATGAAGCTGTCCTTCCTGTTAATAAGTGAATGCAAATGAGTTAGGAATGATAAATACTGAATGAACAAGTTGAAATGGAAAACAAAATCAGGGTATGACAGAACAAAGCAAGTAAACTAATTTGAAGAAGTTGACATTCTGAAGATTCAATATGAAAGTTTAATCTGATCACACTAACGCCTGTCTTTTCTTTACTAAATCTTTTAGTGGGTTATTAATGCAAAGGAAGGGATAAAAGTCCAGGGGTCATGCATGCGGATAGGATGGATACATGATTGTCATAAAGCTAGAAAGCACTAAGCATAATGATCTTCTTTGGTCAAACAATGGAAAGAGAGAGAGAGAATGGGCAGTCGAATATGAATGTGCATGCAGAAATGGAGTAGACAGTAGGGGAAAAAAGATCGAAAAAATTGAGCTCATGCATGAAACAAAGATACGCAATTGAGACCCCCAAGCATGTGGTACTGATGAAGAAAACGAAAGCAGATGGGGCAGTATCGGATTTTTGTGCAGATTTATCTACTTTAATGATGGAGGAGGTCAGAGTTTCAGTGTCTTCCTGCGAGTAAACTTTGACAACTCTCCGTGAAAAATCACGAGACGTACCTATGTACCAGTAAAAACCATAAAACTAAATAATTAATATGAGCTTTTTTAATGAACAAGATCAGCAGCAGATATTCATCATTTTTTAAGGAGTGCAGGCAGGTCACTGCTAAGCACCCAAAAAGCGTAAACACTGTCAGGAAACCCAAAAAAGTTTCTCAAACTGAAAATCATAAATTGCATTAAACTTTGTTTAGAAAAGCTCAGGAAAATCTACCAAGTAGTTAAGCATTTAATGCAAGAATATGATTTCGATTTGAAGAGAAAGTTTGTAAAAAACATGACCGTGTTCGTTTGTTCCTTTATTTCCCCGTCGTTTATGTTCTTTTCAAATCTGAAATTGGCTGGTCTTAGATCCGCAGGGTATTGTTTTAGTTGCCCTTGTAATGTCACCAGTAGCAGATACTTTTATTAATGGCTTCCATTTCTATGGAACCTGTCAACAACTTTGAGCTCCAGATATATTCCATGCAGAGCTTACACTCTTTCACAAAAATATACACAAGACGAAACAAACTGATGCAAAATACGAACACCATCCCGAGGACACGATACCTCCCAGTTTAAAACATTGCCATGAATGTTCATAGAGCTCATCATGTTGAATTAAGTAATGAAGAAGGTAGTAATGAGGCTTATGTAAAAAGGGAACTCCTAAAAGGTCAAGAAAAAGAGAAAGTATAGGAAAATTAACCTGGAAAAAAGGGTTCCACAGTCACATCTGTACTCTCTTGTTCCGCAGGTTTTAGAATGAGCTTTCCAGTCTGATTGAACTGCATAGATCTTCGAACACTTTTCACATTTCCACTTCTTTTCTCCATGTTTTCTGCAGTAGTGCTTCTTAATACCAGTAAGGTCACCAAGAGCCCTAGAAGGATTATGGTGAACACACGATGGCTCAGGGCAAACATATGCTCTCTTCCTAATATCTTTGCTATTTCTTTGCTTGAGCTTCCATGGAAGGTTATGGCCTCTCCTATGAAGTTGAAGATTTTGATCTCTCTGAAACCCTTTGTTGCAGATCTCACATACAAATCTATTTGTAGCCAGTAAGGTCTTTGGAGATAATGCTATCACTTCCGCATCGGGATCTAGAAAACCAGTAGTTGATAAACATCTAAAACCGATCTTAAAAATTTTACTAGTCTTAACGCTAAATCAAAATACTGGAAGAGAGGTTACATTATGTATATAATTACCTGGGTTGCCTGGTAAGCTTCTCTTCTTCTTGAACTTCTGTTGTTGTTGTTGTGGAGAAATGGTTGTTGAAACAATTGGATTTAGGCCGCAAAAATCCTGAACTCTGGTACCAGTAGAAACAGTACTAGTTTCTTCAGACAACGTAGAGTTAGATATGGATGCAGGAAACATGCTTATGCAGCAGAAAAATCCAACAAAGAAAAACAAGAAAATTGATCCCTTTTGTTCGTTTGATATCTTTCCACAACTTTAACCTCTAGTTTGCACCTTTGAAGACACAAGAAGTTAGCAAACTAAGTAAGTCCAGGCCTGGAATATTAGAGAATAGTGGCTCTGGACACAACTAATCAAAACTTTGTTGATGAACAGGTGGCAGTGAAATATAGACACAGAAAGGCATCATTCATTGGGTTGCAAAAGTAAAATCTCGTGAAGAGATGATGATGGGTTATTCTCCAAGTCGCTATCTAGCCATGGATAATTGCTTGTCTGAGCAGCTCTGAAATACAATACAGATACATCTCTTTCCAAGCTTTGTTTGTCTCTCTGTCTCTCTCTCAATCCTAAAGACCATCTGAGAATGAGAGTTTACCATGCAATCAAATATAGAAAGACCAGAGAACAAGATGGGTTTTCCCCAAAAACCTAATACACTCTTCACTACTCAAGAAACCTCTCCCTTCTGTTTATATATGCCCTATTCAGATACATAGAGACAAAGAGAAATTTATCACTTCATCAGCAGCTGGTATTGTAGATAACAGTTATACAGGATGTGTTGATTACAGTGGCTGACCACGGAAGAGGATAGAGAAAAACTTGAGAATTGCAAAGACTAAAAGATTAGAAAAAGGCTAATGAAGAAAAGAAAATGGCTAAAAATTCTGAAAAGAAAAGAGATAGAGAGAGAAACAGAAGAAGAATCCCAACCCCACTTGAATCATTAACATTTCTTTTTGTGTGTTTAATGAATTTTCTTTTGAATTTTGACGTTGGCACTTTCTGTCTTTTCTTTTGTTCCTGTTATAAAACACCCAAACCCTAAAAGGACCTTGATTTGAATGGAATGATAACAAAAAAGATAGGTGGTTGCTTATTACCAGAGAGCTTATAGCAATGAGAAACTTAAAAAGCTTGGGAGATAGAGAGGTGGGCCTTCTCAACCTTTTTATTACTCCACAACCCACATGATTGCTATTATTGATTGACTGTTTCAGCTTATACACTTGGTTTAGTTTATCACAATATTCATGGCATTTGAATCACTTCCTTATAATTCGTGTTTAACCATAATTTGTGCAGTGACAGATTTGCTAACAAATCTATTTTTCTGTATCATTAAAGGACTTCAAACTCCAGAACCTTGCCAATTAAATGCTTGCAAATAATGGGGATCTGATCGCATTGCTAAGTTTAGTATTCAGAATCTGCTTTTCTTCTATACCTGCGAGTACAATTCACAAGTATTTAAAAACTCCGTCTTTTGTTGCTATTGTAATTTGTAATTTAAACCCTTAGATGACTCTTTTTTGCTTTCTTTGAGTAGTTCTTAATTAATCATAAAGATTGTTGATCTCCTTCATGTTACTTTGAAGGCTTCAGGACTATTATATCTAAGTTTCTTCTTGTCCATTTATCTCTGTTGAGGATTTTTCCCAACTTCCTGTCTCTCTTTCTTTTGCTATTATGCTAAGCCATCCTAGTGCAAAGAGAAAGTGCTGACACAAACCCCACCACAGGGAATTTGGAAGGTTTCCTCTCTTCTTTTATTTCTCCTTTATTGGCCTCTTTTTTTATTCCAAACCCAAATCTAAAGCCATGAAGAGATCGACATAAACTGACTTTCTTATTATCCTCTTCAAGATAAAACCCAAAACTAGACACCAACATTAATTTACTTGTAACTCGTATAATGATGGGGGATAAGAGCAGCATTGGGAGTGGGAAAATAAGAGATTCTCTTTCTTTATAGTGCATGCATGCGTGGCCTAGCTAAAACATGGCAGCTCAAGACGATAGCAACCACCATGCGAAAATAATCCATTCGCCTTTGTTAGGACCCATTTACATATTTGCATTTCACCTTTCAGATATCATTCGAGTGCTGCTGTTACATATACTTTGGAGAATCCAATGTGGGTTTGCTTTTGATCTCCTTTGAATCAATATGGCTTTGAGGTGAGATTCATTTTGCTTTTCCTTCGTGATAAGGTGAGGTTTATGCTTCGCTGATTCATCTTTAAGGTTCAAAAGCTAGGATTACGATTCAAGGTACATACAGGAGCTTAAAAACCATCATCATTTTATGTTGTTCTTAAGTGAAACATTCAAAACCACTTTCACGCTTTGATTCCTTACATAAAATTCATAAGGAACTTCAAATGGCCTAAAGTAAGTAGTACGTACTCCCAAATTCTTGATAGTAACGAGCTTTTTAATATTCCAGTGGCGTGACATTTCTCCTAACAATCATGAACACAAAATCTTCCGGAATCTTTGTTCCCCCAATCATCTATTTAATTGTCGATCGAGTGATTAATTCTTACCTCATCATCTAGATAATAGTTAAAGATTAATGACCAGCTTTTCATCTTATGGATAAAAGTTCAATTAAATTTTGTTTTATACAATAACTATTAGTCTTCGATTGATTTACTGTCTAAATGGTTACTAAAATTTAGTGGTTAAAAGTTTTGTTATAGTATATTCTCTCTTTTTTTTTGGTACAAGGACCAATCAAAGTTTGCTAGGTTTGAACGGAGACGGCCATAGGTCGAGTAACACCCAAGAGATCCTCTTGAAGGAAATGATGGAGCTGTCTTGGGAGTTCTCAAGATGAGTACCAACAAAACTGCCTCCATAAGCCCAAATAGCCAAGTAGTCAGCACACATATTTGCTTCGCGATAAGTATGCACAACATGACACTGCCAAGTACTACTAAATAGTTCCTTGCAAGCACGAATAAATTGATAGAATTTATCTGCAAGACAAAGGTTGCCATTTATCTTGTTAACGACTAAAAGAGAATCTAATTCAAGAAACACATTTCAAAAGCCTTGATTCTAAGCCAAAATCAATCCATAATAAATTCCGAATAATTCAGCGATATAATGGAACTTATTTCTCATTCAATATTTCAGTAAACTTTACTTTAGTGAAATGAAGGTACCCCTACCTTTTCGGTTCATATAAAGTACGTAGTCTCTCGAGTTTGAATAAACGGAGATTCAAGTGTCCATGTCTATCCTGCGTGAAAAAATAGATGATCTTTTGAGCAATGCTGAGTAATCATGACTTGAGGATCAAATTCACTATTTACCAGCTAGTTATTGTCCATTTGCCTTTATAATAAATATTCAAGTTGTGGAGACAAACTGATCATGAGACGGACTAAGAATAGGCTCTTGTGGGCCAGTCCTTTTCTTCACGGGTTCTTCTTCTATTCCCAGATTCTCTTCTGCAATTTCTTGCCCTTTATAGGTCACAATAAACAGACATAATCGAGTAGGTGCAAACCAAAACATTTTATTGTCGCTGTCTTCCTTCTCCAATATTGATGTCTCTCCAAATCTTGTACACCTTAGACTTCTGTTACGTAGGATGAATTATAATGGTTACTTATGATATTTAGACTTTATTTAAATTAGAAAATTTTGAATATGACCCACAAAATATCAAGATAAATATAAATAATTTGTAATACAAAAATAAAAAAATCTGTGATAATTATAATAAATTAAAATGTGTGGCTATGATTAATTTGATTAACCTATAAATGTCCATCAATCTTCTTATTTCATGTGTTTAAATATAAATTCAAACATACAAGAGTAAAGTTTGTGAGCATTCTAATTTTATAGATTTTAAGTTACAAATTATTATTTTCAACTTATAATTAATGAGTGAATGTTTGTTTTATAACTCTTCTTTTTTACTCATAATGATATTTTGTGTGATCTACTTATTCTAATATTAATTGATCCGTAATCTGGCTTTATTTACCTATCATTCTAACAGTGATATCATGGCCTAATTAGGGTGTATACAGCTACACTAGAACAAACAGATGATTTAGTGACGTTTTCTTTTGCGACGAAAAGAAAATTGTCGCCAAAAGTGAACATATTGCGACGATTTAAACAATTCGTCATCAAAACTAAGCATTTAGCGACCAAACAGAAAAGCGTGACAAAAGGGAAAACATTTTGCGATGCATAATAGAAATCGTCGCCAAATACTGAATATTTAGTGACGATTAAGAGAAATCGTCACAAAATAATACACAATGAGTGACGATGTCAAATGTTCGTCGCTAAATAAGCTTATGGCGATGCTTTTGAAAAATATCACCATAACTTGTCAAACATTTGG
The DNA here is from genome assembly GCA_026874005.2 of Erythroxylum coriaceum. NCBI lineage: Eukaryota > Viridiplantae > Streptophyta > Magnoliopsida > Malpighiales > Erythroxylaceae > Erythroxylum > Erythroxylum coriaceum. The sequence continues at coordinate 2,484,066 of JANQAP020000277.1, read as the reverse complement.
TGACTAATCCAGGAAATCGTCACTAAAGGGTCTATATTTGGCGACGATACCAAAAGGTCAATATGTGGTGATGAACTTTAGGAATCGTCGCAGAAGGTTAAATATTCTGCAATGATTTTTTATAATCGTCACTAAATGTCAACCATTCAGCAATGATTTTCAGAAATCGT
>JANQAP020000277.1:2293675-2304310 GCA_026874005.2 Erythroxylum coriaceum | reverse complement strand
TTGCTTATAAAGTAGCTAAAAGAAAAGGTTATAAAGTTGGTATAATTATTTTTATTGGATTCCTTATGCTACGTATTTTATTGATTTGATATTAGAAAATATAAGAGATCCTAGATACTTTCCTATTATTGATGAAATTATGCAAAAAGTAAAAGAAAGAGTGACCAAGTTCATCTATAATCGTGTATATGTTCCAAATTTGATGAGAAAGGGTTTCACTAGTGTTAGGAATTTATGTTGTCCTATCATTACAAGATTTGTAACTAATTTATTATCACTTCAATACTTTGTTCTAATGAAGAAGGAGCTAAGATAAATATTTACAAGCGATAAATGTGTTGCATCCTAGTATGTCAGGTTTAATGCTATAATGAAGGTTTTCAAAATTATACTTGAAGATGATAAATTTTAATTCTAATATCAATTTGTTATCTGAGTTTATAAGCCTTTAGTGAAAGTACTTCGTCTGGCTAATTGTGATGAGAAGGAAACAATGGGTTTTTTTAACCCTAGTGTCCATTTTAGACCAATTTTTACATAAAAAGTTAAAGTTAATAGGGAATGCTTTTAAGTACCACAATAATTGTTTTACTTTAGATGATGTAAAATCTTCTTAGTTTACAAATGGAGGCATACAAGGATGCTTGCAGTGATTTTGAGATTCCCATTATAATTTATCAAAGAGACAAACTTAATCGAGGTATATATTTCTTCACTTTTGTTAATTGTTTAAAATTAATCATCACTTTATTTTATTTATAAGGTTACTTTTATTGTCTTATAGTTATTTGGCAGGACTAATTCAGAACTAGTGTTCCAAAATTACAAAAGTTTGCAATTTGAATTATGAGTCAATGTTTGAGTGTAACTAGGTTTGAATGGAATTAGATCACAATCGAATTCATTCATTCAAGAAAAAAAGAAATAGATTGGACAAAATATTGAACAATTTAGTCTTTATTCAATACAACTTAAAACTTCAATAAAGGTATGTTACCATAATTATTAAGTTGAATATATTTTTTGTAATTTTTAATATATTAATTTTATTTGTTTATTAGGACTCTTAATAAAATTAATTCTATAGATCTAATTTATCTTAATCATGTTGATTTTTTAACAGATTGGGTTGAGAAACCAAATTTTGTTGATGAGAGTGACTTGCAAGATAATATAAGATAGGAAAGTATTGACATGTCATTTGGTGAAATGAATTTGAATAATGGTGATGATGAGACTCTTCTCAATGATGAGAATTTTACACTAAATGAAAATTATGGTCAATGCAATTTGAGCAGATATTCTATTAAATAAAGTTCCAGTTTTTATTTCTTCTGTTTTCTTTTAATTTCACTTTTATTTGATATATATGTTATATTCTATATATGCAATATAAATATAAAAACTTTTAAATGTAATTGCTTTTGTTTTAAGTTTTACTTCTACTTAGCTATGTTCCTTAACATGAACCCTTATTGTAATACTTATAGACTCAAAGACCTATATTATTCTTATTAGTGTTTTAAAAACTAAATCAGACATCAAACCAGTAAGAGAAGAGGTTTAAGGTTTAAAAGTTATATCAATAATAAGCATTATAAAACTGTTATACAATAAATAAAAAGTAAAAATTATAAGAGTAAGTAAATCACAATATGATGCAGAAGCCGCTTTAATAAATGTAAATCACTCATCTACATTTCAAATTAATAGTTATAAATGTAAAAAGTATTATTAATAAGTAAAGGATAAACTAAAATTATGAAAACTTAATAAGTTGCAATTTTATCGTAAGTTCTCTCTTTACGGAAGATTTAGCAAAACTTCCTAAACCTTCACTATATAATCTAATTTCATTTATTGCCTTTGATTACTTTTCATTAGAGAAAATACCTTTGCATTCAATTTCATTAAAGAGACCACCCATAATATCAACATCTATATATAGATCTCCATTTTATAAATAATAAGGAGTAAGGAAGTAAGTTGCTAAGTCCTCCTTTAAGTAAGATGCTTATCCCATCATCGCTCAAGAATATTTGTATAAGTCTTGTACAATTTCTCCTTCTCTTAAAAAAGATTCATAATTGATTATACAGTTTCTCCTTCTCTTTTAAAAGATTCTTAATTGATTTATAAACTATATCCATCCCATATATATATCCCAAAGATGACTTATCATCTTAATCTACAATCTTTAACAACCTTATAAGTGGAGCCAAAATCTTCATAATAATCAAGCAAGCTTCCTAAAATTTAACATTCTAAATAATAACATAAACCTCTTTTCCTTTTATACTCTTTAATAACTTATGACTTGAAAATGTTTGACACTAAATTTTGAAGTACTTGCTTTTGCTCATAAACACTTTTCAAAGTACTAAATATAGTTACGAACCTAGTAGCAACAGGATGCACAATCTCCACCTAATCTTCTTGCTTTCTTAACCAAGAAAAAAATGTAATATGAATATACACAAAAATTGTAATGTTAGATATACATAAAACAAGACTAGAAATACAATCTATATAACTAATACCTTTTAAAATGATATTTATACAATAAACTACACATAGAGACCAATAAATATGCTCATACTTTGATTGTAACAAGTACATAGCTGATACATTATTAGTTGCATTATTTGTAACAAAGTGTACAACATTTTTTGGTCCAACCCATTTGACTATTTCAAAACAAAACCAAATAAGGAAGAGCACTTTTTACCATATCAGAAGCAACAATAGACTTGATAAAAGTTGTTCCAACATTACAATAAACTAAGAAATTAATCAAATTTCTTTTTCTTTGATTAGTCCACCCATATGCCATAATAGTGCATCATGTTATTTCCCAACTTGACTTATATGTATCTATAACTAACTGACACTCCTTTTTAAAATCTTAAAGTATAGGCACATGAATCTCTTAATAAGAATATGCCTTAAATCCTAGATCTATCGTTGTTCTAGCATCTATTTCTTCTTGAAAATAGGTTGAATTTAAAGCATTTAAAGGAATAAGTAAATGATAAAACCATCTAGCCCATGTTTGTTTAGAACACAAAAAATTCGTCTTTATCAACCAAAACACTTCTTAAACTAGGTTGAGAACCATGAGTAGTTCTCAGAGAAAAATAATAAAACTATATCAATAATATCTTTCCTTTTTTCCTTTATCTAATACTTGTTGTGCTTCATCATCTCCAAAATATATACTATGAGCTTGTTGTGCTTCATCATCTCCAAAATATATACTATAAGCCTCTTTATTTTTCCTTTTTCTTTTTTACTTATTGTTGTAAATAATTTACAATCCTTTTACATACATCAAATGATACATCTTTTGGTAAGAAGCAATATTACCCTTAATACTAGCAAGATGTTCTTTCATTTTATAAATTTATCCCCCTTTAAACATTCTACTATGAAATATACAATTATATTGGATACTTCTATTAGATGTTTGGGAAGAAGAAAAATAATTTCATACTGGATTAGACTTACCATGAGGAGAAGATTTTAAGTTCGTCGAATCTTTTTCTTATGATTCCATATTCTCCATGATAATTTTAGTATGAAAATATGGGGAAAAAATATTTTTGTTAGTTTTGTACACAATTATAAGATCTGAACATTCTAATAAAGCTATAGGTGTTCAAAACAGTTGTTCTACTGATACTAACTAGATAATAATATTACATCATCAAAGATATGTAAAAAAAGTTTTAAGAGATAATTATGTAAAAAATGACAAATAGTATCTATTGGTTTATATGTTATCACTTTTTTGGGGTTTAATTAGAAATTTAAAATTTCATATATTACTCTAATTTAGGCCTTTTGATTGTAATTACTAATTACCAATTACATTATTTGTACTTGCTATTCCTATTTTGATTACATATTTTTTCTTTTTTTATACAAAATTTCAAATAAAGCTTTTGTAATTTTGCTTACCATCTTGTTTTTACTTTTTAGAACCAGGTTAATAAGCTGACATGCCTTAGTGGACCTTGGATATTAACTTAGTATCTCCTCCTATAAGGACTAAAACCCCACTTCCTTTTGATAGATTCTAACGGTTAAGTATCTCTTCACTTCTTTATTTTAGTTAGAATAAGTCATAGCTTTTAGTTAGAACTTGGCTAATTTAAAGGGAGATTGTAGTGTGACCTTCGGAAGATTGTTTTAACTTTTAAAATCAATTGAGAATGTAGAAATAATCACTTGGCTTGATAGAAATTCCATGTCATATTTAAATTAATACTAAAGGTTCTCTAATTATTTATCATGATAATTGAGAGGCTAATCATTTTGAATCTAAAACTAAGGGAATGTGCTACTGGATTGGTACATAATTTTAAGCTTAGTTTTTTTTGCTTTTGCAAGTAGCATACAAAGATAGCAAAGCTATGTGTGGCCTAAAATACATACACTAATATTAATTGGAATAAAGAGATTATTATTATTTAAATGTTATATTGTATAATTTTTAGAGACACAGTTGATGTAAAATTAAAGATTATATAGCAAAATATATTAAGGGATTAACTTCTAATTTTAAAAAATCCAAGAACTATTTTATAATTTTAAATTTTACTTGAAACAATAATCGATATTGAACGATATTGTAACCAAATATGATACCATAAGTACGATATTCATAACATTGAGGTCTTCACTTTTTTTTAATACTCATCCGAGGCATTATTCTAAGTCTATCACTTTTTTTTGGTATGTGCATGATTCTAAGTGTGCACTCCCGTTAATTAGCTTATAATAACCAAAATTAAATAGTCAAATTTAGACCCTTAACTCTAAAAATCATGAGATATGATTTCCAAAATTATTTATATATATCATTTGCAATTTATGAATAAACCATGTTGACAGAATTCCTTAAAATTAAATTATGATTTCACAAGAATTTTCTCTTTTTCTTATTCAGATTAAATTAAAGGTCTAAAAATAATAAAGTATTGTATGAAATATTGGAGCCTTCTGACAACTTAATGCTAGGTATTATATTGATCAATGTGGAAGTTCGAATAGGAAAGAAAGATTTAGAGCAACAAAATATTTGTCGAACATTTTTTAGGAGTGAAAAAAGTCTCACAATCTGAACCTTTTCTTTTAAACAAATATGAATCTCTCAAATCATTTTTTATATACCCCCATAGTGCCTTCATTAGAAATTTATTTATTTATTTTAATCTTATGAAGCTAGCAAGAGTAGTATGAAGTTCCCCAAATCTCATTACTTTAAAGCAAAGTCAGATTTTTCAGTATGTCCTTCTTTTAGCTTGTGTATGTTCTCCAAATATGAAGATAATTTTGTAGGCACAAGTCTAAGGCTTATAGGTCTTCTAAGATTTATAGTATCGATGAATAAATAGGAAGATTAGAGAAGAAATAATATAAGGTTATAGTTCCTCATTCTAGGGTAATAGTAAAGTTCAAAGTTGAGACTTATATAAGAAAGAATAGGATTAGCATTAGCATTTATAAAGAGATAAGGACAAATTTATTCATCCCTTTTTACATAAAAATTAGGCGTCCTTTTCCTTTTGAGAAGACTTGCTTCATTAGACTTGACAAAGTGTGCATGTCTTATGATAGTTAGTGTAAGATAAGGACTTATTCTGAATGACTTCTATTATCAAATCTTACAAGAGATAAGTTTGTTACCTAGTCAATTACACCCTGATGTCTCATTTCTTTTTTCATATTAACATGTCACTTGAGGAATAATGAACTAATCTTAAAGTTACTATAGTTCAAGCACCAAATTAGGCCCTCTGGTAAATTCTTTAACTGGTTTAGCCTAAATGCTAGACTTGGAATAAGCTTAAACAGTGAATAAGTAACCTATGATGGAAAAATCATTTTCTATTCCTCTCTTTGATGGAAGAAAGTGCTTGGAGTTTTGGATAGACTTGGGGAAGGTATACTTAGATTTCCAAAAAGGAAAAAAGTACATATGCCTTATTGAACTCCTATGCCCAAACTTTGATAGAATATGAGAATGTTTTCTTAGAAAAGATAATTTATTAGAGGAAGACCTTTTGTTGGAGGTCAGCAATACAAATCGATAGGCTTGTAGGTTTTTCATCTATATATAGTCACTACAATTAACAAAAGTAGTAGTTAAGAGCTAAGCATTTAATGTGGACATTTGCAGGGATGAATCTCAATAAACTTGTGTATGTATCTCATAATAAAGTTGATACCTCAAAAAGAGAAAGGGTGAAGCCACATTAAAAAATTAAGTTCATGAGACAACTATAAATAGAGAAAGTATTATACACCTTATTTTTCCTGCCCAAGTTGTTAACTAAGTCTTTAAAACATTTACAAATTTGAGGAGTTTAAAAGAAGAGATATTAAGTGTGTGTTTAAAAGTATGTCGAATGATTGAAAGTAAAACTTAATGTCTAGAAGATTGTGAATTTACTTATGAAATTTTTTGATAATAATGTCATAGGGGATATAAATTAAGGAAAGGCAAAAAAATGATAATTTAAGGTTTGAAAATAAATAAACTTGATTTTGGGTTAATTAAAAAAAGGAAACCCATAATAAACTTGAATGAAATAATTATGATCTAAACAAAAGGTTTGATTGGATTTTGAAAGACAAAATGAATTATAATGCAATGCACCTAACCAAACAACATCTTGAATGAAAATGTGAATTGGATGAAGAAAGAAAAGGGTTTTATTTTTCAATAAGAGTACGTCTTTACTATGAAAAACTAAAATAAATGAGTTTAGTTGAGAATTTAAATGATTTAAAATCAATACATTTAAACTAAATGGGCTTGGTTATATTTACATAATTTAAATGATTTGAAAATAATACATTTGAACTAAATAGACTAAAATAAAATTTTGAACCTAAAATGAACTTAGAAGTTTAATGAATAGAATAAACCTGTAGACCCAAAGAGTTTGGAGTAATCCAAACTTTTTAGTGGACAAATGGCCCTTTTAAAATTATTATGGTATGTTGATTCTTGTTTAACTTTAAATTTAATCATCTGAATAATTTTGAACTCATCATAAATGTGACTTTAAGTTTAAGCATAAACACAAAAAGAAAAGAAAAGAGTTCTTTTGTAAAACTATTTGTGCTTTAAACTAGACTTACTTAAGTTTACCTTATTAACCCTTTTATCTTATTAACACTAAAAATTATATAATTTAAAAAAGTTTTCATTTGTAATAACAAAATGATGTTGTTTTAATTTAACTAAAAAATAATCAAGCTTTAAATTAGTTCGTTAAGCTTTAAGTCTAGCTTCAAGTAGGCCTATTAACTTTGGATTGGATCAAGTCAGGTAAAGTTAGGCCAAGAATGAGCTAAATTACCGACATTAGTTTTGGTTTCTCTAAAATTAAGGAATTATATAATAAAATGATAAACTAGGACAAGGCTACGAGAAATCAATAGCCAAGATTACAGCTATTGAAGATATTAAACACAACATTTTTTTATCAAAAAATGATGAATAGAGTATGAAACACGTGACATTTTGGATGATGTCATTTGACTTTATACATAAGGAATGGGCAAAAGGGTCACTTTTGAACTTAAGTTTTTCACCAATCAACAAGTTTAACCCTAACATTCTAGAGTGAGAGGGAGAGCCTTGAAGCAATTGGTAAAAGTTACTCTTTTGTGACCAAGAGATCATAGGTTCGAATAACAGAAATAGCCTATTATAAAAATACAAAGGTAAGACTACGTACATCGATGACCCTCCCCAGACTCTGTAAAGCGGGAAGCCTCGTGCACTGAGTACGTTGACAATTCTAGAGTGAATAATTATAACTCTTAACATTTAGAAAATTTTAAAATTGGACCCCATCATAATGGAAATTTTAACTTATTTATTAAGTGTCAGGTCAGCGTTAATCTACCAATTTTATATATTTTTTATTTTTTAAGTTTCCAATGTCAATTCAGCGATGACGCGATAAAATGAAACCCACTTTTAAAAAATAAATATAAAAATTTATTTTATTTATAAATATGTACCTACCTTTTTTAGTTAAACATTTTTTAACTTAAACATGTTAACAACCCTCCAACTCTCCCTCATTGTCTTTTATTTCTGCGTTTGGAATTGCTCACAGCATTCACATAGCAGCACCCTTTTCTTCTTTTAGCGTCGTTGGGTAAAAATTTTGGAGCTTTGGAGTCACTGTTGATCCACTGTTGAGTGTTGAGTCTTATCTTTTCTTTTCCTCTACACCCCTTGTTAGGCATTTGCTCCAAAACTTGAATAATGTTCATAACATTTTTCTTGATTTCACCAAAACATTCACCATTAATTTTTTGATCATATGTTTCTTACGTTGATTGCCACTATTTTTGTTAACATTCCATTTTTCCTTAATGTGTCTTTATTGCCATTGTCAACGTATGAATTCTTTCTGCTATATATATACGACTCACACTTTTTTTTCTCTCTTCCACTATCACGATTTTGCTCATTTTTCTTATATAAGGCACACATCTTCTACCACATGAAAAACACCTTTTGTACACATCTTCTTGTATTTTATATTTTTCCTTTGTCTGCTTTTATTAATTTTTGGAGATAATTCCTACTCCGCCCTTTGGACTGGAGTGCACTGAAGTTATTGGAGAAGGTGTTAACCAAAGGGGGAATTTCCAACTTAGGGCAGTGATTTTCACGATGTCTTGTATTTCAGATAAGCTGTTCCAATTTATTATTTCTACTATTTCCTTTAACAATCTAAGTCAAACATATTATTGTTGCATTGCTACTGTTTGTTGGAAATTACTGTGATTTTGCTGCTATGGATTTATTTTGGTAGAAGTCGGAATACAGTGTTGTTTCTTCATATTGTGTGATTATTAAGTATTAGATATTTCTATTTTTGGGTCTATTTTGTCATCTGTAAATGAGACAAACGTAGGTTTTGCACTTACTATTCCCTATACAGGTTCAGCTCCTATCACTGTAGCCCCAAAAATTATACCTGACCTAACTAGATTAGAGTCTCTATATGGGAGAAATTTAAATGATGGTCTGAGAAAATTCTATTTTACTTTCAACAATACGAAATCAATTATGTACTATTTCAAGAGATTCCTAGTTACAATACTGACTATTAAGGATAACCGTACCGTTAGGGCTGTGTTGCTCAACCACATGATAAACCCTTTGTTTGATATCTACTGTAAGTACAAGACTGCTAAGGAAATTTGGGATGTCTTAGAAGTGAAATAAGGGACGGATGATGCTAGTACTAAGAAATATGCAGTTGCTAGGTGGTTAAAATTTATCGTTGTTAATGATAAGCCTATTATGCCAACTACATGAGTATGAAAATCTAATTGCTAAAATCCTTGTTGAGGGTATGAACATGTGTGAGTTGTTTCAAGCTAATGCCCTTATTAAGAAACTACTTGCCTCATCAAATGAGTATAAAAACTAGTTGAGGCATAAGAAGAAAGACATGAAGCTTCAAGAGTTTATAGAACATATAAAGATTGAGGATGTCAACCGTGCGTAAGATAAGACCAAAACACTTACCATTGTCCCTACTGTTAAGGCTCATGTGGTAGAATATAGAAATGCTAATAACTTTAAGAAGAATGGTGGATAAAATAAGTCTTTCAACAATAAGCATGGTCAGTTTAAGTGCAAAAGGATTGATGCTGACTATTGCTGATACTACAAGCTAGGCCATCCTACTGCCAATTATCAAGGTAGAATCAACTATGAGAAGAAAGGCTAAGGACAAAAATCGTGACAGTTCGGGAAAGGAAACCAGATGAGGTACCAACGGGGTAATCAGAAGAGCTTTCGTAAGCCTCAAACTAATATGGTTGAAGTTGGTGATGACGAGGAGATCATTACTGTTATGGTGTCCAAAGTCAACCTTACTGGAAATTTAGTCGAGTGGATCTTTGACACAAGAGCCACATGCCACATCTGCACTAATAAGGACCTGTTCAAGGAGTTGAATGATGCTGATGATGGTAAATTCGTATACATGGATAACTATAGCAGAGTTCCTATCCAAGAAGTTGGCAAAGTCACTCTCAAACTCACTTTTGGAAAGGTTTTGGAATTAGAAAATGTTTTATTTTTTCCTGATGTACATAGAAACTTGATTTCTGGTCCATTGCTTAACAAAGTTCGTGTTTAACTAACCTTTGATTCTAATAATCTAGTTATGAATAAGAATGGGAATTTTGCTGAACAGGGTTTTGTAATGGGAGCTTATTTGTACTTAACGTTAAAATGAATGCATCTACTTCTTCTGCTTATATTATTGAGTCTTTAAACCTATGGCACTCTAGACTTGGGCATATGAATGTGAGGTCAGTTACGAGGATGTAAAGCTTAAACTTATACCTAACCAGATCACTAATGAAATGGAAAAATGTCAAATTTATGTTGAGGCTAAACACTCTAAGAAACCTTTTAAATAAGTGACCGAGAGAGAGTCACAATTGTTGGACTTGGTGTACCTAGATTTGGGAGAGTTTAAGAATTATATGAGTAAAGGAGGCATGAGATATTATATTACCTTTGTGGATGATTGTTCTAGATTTACTAAGATTTATTTATTGAAAAATAAAAGTGATGCA
>JANQAP020000277.1:2195248-2210738 GCA_026874005.2 Erythroxylum coriaceum | reverse complement strand
ACATTACATCTCATTCCATCCATCTTTCAAACAAGGGTTCACTACATTACATTATGAACTCTTCCATCCCTCCCAAACAATTTTTCACTGTGTTACATTCCATTCCATTATAAACGATTCCATTCCGTTCCGTTCTATTCTATTTCATTCTATTAATTAACATCCAACCAAACAGGCCCAGGGAAGAGGCCTTTATTGACACAATTGGTTTCAAAGAGCTTTATCAAATAGGAGATGTGTAAGATTACTGCGCTCATGTTGACATGTGCTCCTTTTGATTACAAGTACATAAAACTTATTTGGATGGTTTCTTCTTAAAAGGATTACGGTTAGAGATTAAGTTGCCATTAAAACTTTTGAATCCCAAAACCTTACAACAAGCTTATTCTTTGATAAAGAAACAAAAGGATATAACCTTACCCTACTCCCGAACTATAAAGGACTCTCTTAAACCATTCACCATCTAACCTATCTTTGGCCTTGCCATCTAACTCCACTTTTAAGATTAACCAACACGAAGGCTTTTACCTAGCCAATAACTCCCCTTAAACCTAGTTCCTACAAAACCTTACAGAAAGAACCTCGACAGTTAAGTGGAAAAGAATTTAAAGAAAAGAGAGTAAAAGGAATATGTTTATAGTGTGATGAAAAATATACAGCTCGTCATAAATATAGAAGGAAGTAGTTGTTAGGAACGAAGTAGACCAACGACTAAAAAATTAAAAAACAATATATATTGATAAAAACAGCGTTACACACTCTTGAGCTGCAACTCTCTTTTCTCTCTATTTTCCTTTGTTTTTTCTCTTCTTTTTCAGTTACAAACATTAAGCTAATAAACAACTATAATGGTCTTTTATAGCCATCAACATCATTTTATTCACCGACTTAAACAACCCAAAGATAGCTAACAAAAACAAAAGACAATGTCTATACTCAACTGTTGTATCTAGAATAGTTAACAAAAATAAAAGACAATGGCTATACTTAACCGTTGTATCTAGAAAAGAGTTTTATACGGGTTTGTCTTCTAATACTCCCCCTCAAACCCGACTTTGCATGCCAAGCTTTTTTTGAGTTTGTGAAAGGTATTGGTCTTCAAAGACTTTGTAAAAATATCTACAAGTTGATCTTTAGTTTTGCAATGAATGAGCTATACAGTTTTGTCTTTCACTTGCTCTCAAATAAATTGATACTTTATATCTATATGTTTGCTTCGACTATATGAAGCTGGATTTTCGCAAGATATATAGCAAATTTGTTGTTAATGTATATTGTAATTGGACCTTCTTGTGGGTGATATAACTCCCTCAAAATATTCTTCAACCATATTGCTTGACATGTACATGCTATTACAGCAATATACTCGACTTCACTTGTCGAAAGAGCAACCATTTGTTGCTTTTTTGATGACCAATAAAATATTGTTGATCCAATGTGCAATGCAAGTCCAAAGATGCTCTTTTGATCATCTAAGTCTCCACTATAATCACTATTCAAATAACCAATCAACTTTAAATATTGAGAATATGTATAAAATAGACCATGATTTATTGTACCTTTAACATATCTTAAAATTCTTTTTGCTGCAATGAAGTAATCTTGCTTTGGTTTCTCCATATATCTACTGACTAATCCAACTGTGTACATAATATCTGGGCGTGTGAAAGTCAAGTATCTCAGACTTCTGAATAAACTCTTAAACAGTGTAGGATTTACTAATTCTCTATTTGAATCCATTATCAATCTTACACCTGTTTCTGTTGGCATAGCCATTGACTTGCAATCCTTCATTCGAAAATTGTTCAAGATTTGTACTATATACTTGTTCTACGACGTAAATATTCCATCTCCCATTTGTTTAATCTTGATTCTAAAAAAGTATGACATTTCACCAATATCTATCATTTCAAATTCTTTAGTCATAACTTTCTTAAAATCACAGAACATACTAGGATCATTTCTCGTGAAGATCATATCGTCCACATATAAACACATAATCATGATATCTCCATCTTAACTTTTCTTCATGTATAAGGCATACTCATGTGGGTTTTTTGCAAAACCATTCTTTTGAAAATACTTATCTATTCTCATATTCCAAGCCGATGGAGCTTGCTTTAATCCATACAATGCTTTCTTCAGACGGTAGACTTTATCTTCCTGTCTTTTTTTAATATATCTTGATAATTGCTTAATGTAGACTTCTTCTACTAGATATCGATTCAAGAAAGCTTATTTCACATCCATCTAATAAATCTTCTATTTATTTTTTGCTACCAGTGCTATAAGAAGTCTAATAGTATCAATTCTTGCAATGGGAGCAAACACTTCTTCATAGTCAATTCTTTTTATTTGCTTACGGCCTTTAGTAACTAATCTTGCCTTGTATTTTTCAATCTTTCCTTCTTGATTAGTCATTGTCTTGTATACCCACTTAACCCCTATTGCCTTGTGTACTTTCGGAAGATTAGTTAGTTCCCATGTGTCATTTCTATTGATTGCAGCAATTTCTTCATTCTTGGCCTTTTTCCATTTATCATCTTTAATAGCTTCTTCGTATGTTAATGCATCATAATTCGTCATTAAACAAAACAATGAGTAATCAAATGTTGTCCATACTTGTTCTGTGGCATCATAGATATCACGTAGATTCCACATTTTTATTAGTGCTCCCCTTAAATCGCTACTACTACTGCTACTACTACTATATGATGAAGTTAATGGTGTTGATGCATGTGTTATTAAAGTAGAGTTCTGTGGAGGAGTCTATTCATCTCCTTGTTCATCTTGTGTATTAGAGTCATCATCTTTATTATCATCGAAAAACAATACTTGAACTTTCTTATCTTATTTATTTCATTTCCAATAATCTGCTTCATCGAATTTGACATCTCGTGAGATGATCACCTTTTTAGTTAAAAGGTTGTACAATTTATATGTCTTACTCCTCTTTTTATAACCAATATAGATTCACTTTTTACCTTTGTCATTTAACTTCTTTCTTTTTTGATCAAGAATATAGACATATGCAATGCACCCAAAAATCCTAAGATGTCCAACTATTGGCTTGCTACCACTCCATGCTTCATTTAGTTTTTTGAAGTTTATACTTTTTGTTGGACACCGATTTAGCAGATAAACAGCACATAGAACGACATCAACCCAGAAAGTTCTCAATAAGTGCTTTCCTTTCACCATGCTTCTCGCCATATCAAGAATCGTGTGATTCTTTCTTTCTGCGATGCCATTTTGTTGTGGTGTATATAAAGTTGTCAACTGATGAATGATTTCATGCTCTTTGCAAAATGTTTCGAACAACTTTGAAATGTACTCTCCTCCTCTATTAGATTTAAGTATCTTTAAATATTGCCCATTTTGTTCTTCTGCCATTGCTTTGAACTCTTTAAATTTATCAAGGGCTTTTGATTTTTCTTTAAGAATATACACCCAAATTTTTCTGTTGAAACCATCAATAAAGGTAATATAATTAGGCATGTCAATGGGTCGGGCTATAATTTCCATGCCTAAATATAATACCTATTTCCACCAAGTGATGGTATGTCAAATGGTTCGACTTTATTTGAGTGAACAATCTCCAATGGTCTTCTGGCTCTCTATGATTTTCCAACTTCAAAACTTTGCCCATGTTGTTTCCATTTAATGCATGCTTCATATAATTGATCCTGTTGATTAATTTTTAGAAGTCCCTTTACCATCTTTGCTTTTGATAGTAATTGTAGGCCAGTAAATCCAAGATAAACAAACCTTAAATACCATAGCCATTATTCATCATGATAGATTTTATGCACTTAAGTACTTCTGACAGAATATCAAGTGTGAAAAGACGATTCTTTGTCATATCAACTTTAGCAATTAATTCTCCACCTTTGTTGATGATAAGAGAGTAATCCTTCAAGCATATATAGTACCCTTTTTCTAAAAGTTGACCAAGGTATTGCTTCTTAATGTAGGTATATAATAAACTTCATATATATACCTCTTCTCTCCATTTTTTAAGGTAATCATAAGTTTACCTTTATCTTTAACTAGAATTTTGATGAGTCACTGAAAGTAACTTCTTCTTGGATAGTTTCATCCAAATTTGTAAACAGCTTCTTTTGCCCATACATATGGTTGCTAGCATCGGTATCAAGATACCAAACAATTTTCTTACACTCTTCTTTTCCTTTATATGTTAAGAAAATAGCCTATTCAGCTTCTTTATCTTTTGTTGCTACAAAATGGTTTGTTTCCTCCCTCTTAGAGGTTGATATGCACTCATATCTAAAATGGCCATACTTGTTACAGTTATAACATTGTACTTGTGATTTATTACCTCGCTGTTAAAAACTACCTCTTCCTCGATTTTGGAATCCTTAACCACGACCATATATTTGATAGCCTTCATTTGTTTGGCCTCTTTCAAAAGATTTCCTACTATGTCCTCGTCCACCATGTCCACTTCTATAGGCACCTCTGTAGCTACCTCGATTTCCTCTGCCTTGTTTGTAACTATTGCTAGTTTGACTGCCATCAATAGATAACTTGCTTTACAAAGCTTGTTTCAAATCATCAGTATTTTCATTTTGAATCATTCTTAGCTTATAAGCTTAAAGAGAGCCCACAAACTTATCAGAAGAGATTTGTGACAAATCCTTTAATTCTTCAATGGCAGGGATGACATAATCAAATTTTCTTGTCGGTGAACGTAAGAGTTTTTCCATCACCCTAACATCGTCAAGAACTTCTCCATTTCTTTTCATCTTGTTCACCACCATTTTCAGATGAGTAACATAGTCACTAATCTTTTCAAAACTCTACATTTTTAATGTTTCAAATTCAGCTATAAGAGATTAGAGCTATACCGTTTTAGCTTTTTTGACTCCGTAAAGAGATTTCTGTAGAGTTTCCCATATATCCTTTGATGTTTTTGAATCCGATATTTTTTCAAATGCTGATTCATCAACTCCTTGGAAGATCAAAAAATAAGGCCTTCTTATCCTTCTTGCGTGATTCCTTAAGTGATTTCCTTTGTGTGTTTGATAAAGATGCTTCAGTGGTCACATCTTTAGGCTTAGTGTATCCCTCTTCAACAATCCCACAAATCTTATGATCTGAGCGGTACCTTCATTTGGATGCTCTAGTTTTCATAATTTATCTTCGTTAATTTTGGAATTTGAGATTGAATCATATTGGCCATTTTTCACGTCCTTGAAATGTAGTCACAAACCTGGCTTTGATACTAGTTGCTGGAAACGAAGTAGACCAACTACGAAAAAATCAAACAACAATATATATTGACAAAAACAACGTTACACACTTTTGAGCTATAACTCTCTTTTCTCCGTATTTTTCTTTATTTTTCCTCTTCTTTTTCACTTACAAATGTCAAGCTAATAAACAACTACAAGGGTCTTTTATAGCCATCAATTTCGATTTATTCAACGACTTAGATAGCCCAAAGATAGCTAACAAAAATGACCATAATAAATGAGTTTGATAGCTAATAAAAGTAAAATACACTAGCTATACTTAACTATTGTATCTAGAAAATTCCATAAGATTTTTATACGATTTTGTCTTCTAACAGTTGTGGAATATTTTTATAGTTGAGGATGAAGTCGAAGAACCAATGAATGGTTTAAAGAACAATGAGGAAGATACTTAGGAGAGTCACCTATACTTTCCTTGTGTGTTATGTTAAGAACTTCCTTACAAGATTTTAAACAAATGAGGATGATAGATAACAGTAGCACCCATAATTTTATGGATGCAACCTTGATATAATGAGGGGCTTATGACCATTTAAAAGTGGACAATATCAAGGTAATCATAGAAGGAGAGATGCAACTATCTTATAAGGGAATATGTAAAACTTTAAAATGGTAACTTTAGGGAATAAGCTTATCTATATATGCTCTCATACTTCCTTTGGGGGGTTACGAACTAGCCTTAGGAGTTTTAATGTTTTTATAACTTAAATGATGCCTTATGTAACTTTGGTAAGCAAATAATGAGATTTAATCAGAAGGGAAAACTTACTTCGCCAAAAGATGGTCATATGAGTTACCTAAAGCAGTTACTTTAAAGAAATTCACCAAGTTATTAGATACGCCCCAGCCTAACAACTATCTTTACATGCTCAAGCCCATACCTTTTGAATAATAATTCAAAGAACTCACCATCAAGAACAAATGAATAGAGGAAGTGTAATTGTAGGAGTTGGATGGTGTCCTAGCAAAATTTAACTCGCTATTCTTGGCCTACTAGCTCCCAGGTCCCATGATGACAAAATTCCCCTTAAAAAGGGAATATAAACTATCAATATTAGACCTTATACGTAAGAAATACTTTATAAGAACATCATAGAGGAGTTAATCTAAGATTTTCTAAAGTAAAGGGCCATCTAATATAGTTATAACCCTTTATCTCCCTCAATAGTGTTAGTAAAGAAAAAAGATTATTCATGACGTCTTTGTGTGGACTACAGAGAGCTAAATAAAAAAACTATAAAGGATAAGTTTCCTATACATATCATCAAAGAGCCCTTAGATAAGTTACATGAGCCTACAATAGTTTTACAAATTAAACCTAAGATATGGGTATCATCAAATCTGAATGCATATACTCAATGTTTACAAAGCTACTTTTAAAACTCATAAAGGCCATTATGAGTTCCTTGTGATACCATCTGGGCTCACAAATGCCCCTTCCATATTCTAAGGTTTGATGAATGATCTTTTCAAGACTCATTTGAGGAGGTTTGTCTTATTATTATTTTTTTAATCCTAGTTTATAACTTTACTTTTGAGGATGCATAATTACCATATTATGTATCTTAGAACAATTTTAAGGCTTTGCAACAAAATGAATATTTAATCAGAGGCCACAAATGCATTTTAAGAGCTTTATAGGAGGAGTGCCTAAGATATATTATCTCCAATTAAAAGGTCTTTACCGATCCTAAGAAAGTGGTTTCTATCTCCACTTAACCAATTCCCTATAATATAACTAAATTAATGGGAATGTTAGGTATAACTGGGTAGTACAAGAGGTTCATCAAGCATTTCAACATATTGAGCAAGCCATTGATTTATTTGCTTAAGAAAGAAGGTTTTGATTGGTCTCAGCAAATTGAAAAGGCATTCCAGACTTTAAAACAATCTCTTACAACAGCACCTGTATTAGCTCTACCATACTTCTCAAAACCTTTCTCAATCAAAGAAAATGTTTGTGACAAAACCCTAATTGCAATGTTAAGTCAAGAGGAGCATTTAATAGCTTATGTGAGAAAATTGTTGGCAATCAAACATCAATGCTAGTACACCTATGAGAAGATGTTCCTTGTTATTATTATGGAAATTAAACATTAGCACCAGCACCTGAATGGGAAACCATTTATCATAACATCAACCATAAAAGGCAGAAATTCCTTTCGGAACAATGGATGTATACTCCTCTTAAGCAGTTGTGGCTTACAAAGCTATTAGGACATGACTTTGAAATAATGTAATTTGTCTATAAGAAGGGAAAAGAGAATTTGGCTACCAATGCTCTTTCTCATGTAACTTCCATTAAGTTATGTATTATGGCTCTAACGGAGGAAATTAAAAATAGCTAGAAGAAGGACATAACTATATAAGATTTACTAAAAAAGTTATCAAATGGAAGTCTAAATTTAAATTCTTATCAGTGGACAGAAGGCATTCTAAGGTGGAAGGGTCAAATAATTATTTTCAGTGACCTTAAATTACGAATAACAATATTATCCATAGTGCATGATATCCTTGTAAGAGGTCATTTAGTAGCAATAAGAACCATTAAGAAGCTAGAAGTTTATTTCTGTTGGAAGGGAATTCATTTCATTAGAACTTGTCATATATGTTAGCTTAATAAATATGAAACCTCTCTTTAGGTAGATTTTTTATAACCGTTACCCATTTGAAAGGGATGTTAGATAGATATCTATATGGACTTTATAGAAATTCTATCCACCTTTAATCAGTGCTTGGTTATAATGGTTGTAAATTTAACAAGCATGCCCACTTCCTAGCCTTAAAGCATCCTTACACAGTAGAGGTAGTTGCCAATACCTTCTTCATATGTTCAAACTCTATGGAATGCTTGAGACTATTACAATTGTGATGGACCATATATTTTTTAGTTGTTTTTTACAAGAATTTTATAGATTACAAGGAGTGGGATTATAACTTTTATCAACTTATCATCGCAAAACTGATGTGCAAGCTAAAGTCCTCAATAAGTCTTTGAAAACTTACTTAAGATGTATGAAATGAGATTTTCCTATCAGATGGTTTCAATGTTTACCTTTGGTTTAATGATGGTATAATACCACCCACTACTCAACTCTTAATGTATCCCCCCATGAAGTCTTGTATAGGTATCATCAAACCATTCACGTTCTTTATTTTACCAAAGATTCTAAGTTCTTACTAATTGATGACATTTTGCAAGACAAAGAAGTTTCTACATAGGTGATAAAACTCCATCTACAAAGAGCGTAAAATAGGGTGCTACAAAGGGCATAAAATAGGGTGCTACAATAGGCTAATAAGAAAAGGGTTAATAAAGAATTCAATATTAAGGAGCTAGTGTTTCTTAAGCTTCAACCACATCGTCAAGGTTAAGTAGCGAAGAGGTCTAACTAGAAGCCTGCTCTCAAATTTTATGAACCTTTCAAAATAATTGATAAAGATGGGGTTATAACCTACAAGCTTGAATTCCTACCGAAAGCTACCATAAATAACATCTTCCATGTTTCCTAGCTTAAGAAGCACATGTCATCTTCTCACAGGCTTTTTCCTACTCTTTCAATTGAACTTATTACGGAAGAAAGGGTACCTATAGCTATTCTAGAATGAAGAATGATTAAGAGACATCATAAACCAAGAACACCAGTACTAGCTAAGTGGTCAAGACAAGCAAAACAGGTCACATAGGAGCTCTTGCTCAACCTATAAAAGCATTACCCTCACCTGAACCTTATGGACAATGTTCCCTAAAAAGGGGGGAATATTGTTATGAATGCAGGGGAAGAGATAACATGAATATAACCTTTAATGCCTTTAAATAAATAACATCATTTTACCTTACTATACATAAGGGAAATATATCACACAGTTATTGTATATTCTCATTTACTTTTCCATTATAACTGACTAATTGATATTTATATTTGTTTACTAGTGTAACAGAGACCACATCATAAATAAGTAACAACCAAATATTTCCTTATACTTTCTCTCTAATTTATTCTCTTTTTTCTCTACTAATTCTTCTTATTTTATATTCTCTCATTTATTAACCTAATTCCAATTAGTTACTATCAAAACTGGAAAGTTAAATTATGAATAGATATTAAATTAAGAGTTTTTGATCAAAAAAATTAATGTATGAATCTTTTTATGCTTTCTATCAATGGGGGGAGAAAGGGATCCATATCTTAGGTATGACTCTAATTCATGTAAGACATGTATCCAACAAGAGGTGAGAATTTTCTTGTTTAATCTTATAAACATTTCATTCTTGTTTCATGGCCATGTTTGTGTTTCATATCGTATGTTGAGCTTCTGTGTTTTACAACTAGAAGATGTTGTTTTCATTTTATTTATCTATCCTTTTGAGATTCTCTCTAATGTCATTTCGTTTCTTTTATTCTATACATTTTGCTTTATCCTTTACTATTTAACTTCTTAGCTCCTAACTCATTGATCTCATATTTGACTCATCATTTTCTATATTTTTCTCAATCGTTTCATATTTCTCTCTATATTTCGTATTGTCGCCTTAAGTTTTATATTCCTACATTTTGTGAAGCCTTGAGACTAGCTATACACCAATGAACATAATATCATATCATACCTATAGATATCGAGTGTACTGGTTGAAAAATGGTGCCAAAAAAGAGAGTTTTGTACTTAGCTTCAATATCGACGGTTCTAGCTCTTTTAATTGATATTGGTCAGTAACCAAAATAATGGTCAAATATCGGTCTGAATTATAATTTTAAAAAAATTTTAAGATTATATTAAAAATTTTAAAATTTCTCCTGAATAAAATAATAATAGTCTATAAATACAAAGGAATGACTTTATAAAATTGTCTACAATTTATTTTATAAATAATAAAGATACAAATAAGAATGTATTAAATAAAAAATTTTATATAGTTAGACTCATATAAGGGATTATAGAGAACATAATTAAATATATTAGTTTAGAATAATTTAAGTATTTTTTTAATTTTATATATTTCATATTAAAAATGTCTATACTTTTCAGTGCATACACGTGAAAGAAACACTATAATAACTTTTAAAATATGTAAAGATAGCATTTGAAATTAAATTCGCTATTATAAATGCATATTGTTTTAGGGTTAATTACAAAAAAATTCCAAACTTTGGTCAATTTTGAAATTATAAACTGAACTTTATAAAGTAACAATAAAATACTCAAACTTTTAATTTTTTCGATTATAGCCCAATGTTAATTTCTCTATTATGTTTGCTAATGTGGCATGCCACATGTCCAGAAACCCTTATGATTAGTATACATTAGCAATGGTTACTATAATAACTCCTAATTAATGAAATGTCATAATTTAATCACTTTAGTAAATGACATCATTTTTTTTAAAATGAGCTAACCCCCTTTCTTTTTCAGTTTACAAAACTCGATTGTGCTGAGAACTGTAGTTGTTGGTCTTCTTAATGCCTTTGTTCTCTTATTGGGGTTTCGAGATATAATATGTGTTTGGTAAAAAGATTGAGAAGATTGTGCTCCATTATCATATGAAACTAGACTTGGGTTTGATCCTTGAACACCTAACATTGACTGAGTCGATGTTAACGATGATGATTTGACTTATATCTTGTTGTTCCCAAGGTCAGCGCAAACAAGATCAGAACCTAAGCATCCTAAGCCAATCGTATCAAGATTTAGTAAGGAAGATTTGGGATTTGGGTTAGGTAGAAAGTAAAAGAAATCGCCAAAAATATTTGGAGACAGATCAAAGAGAGGAGAAGATTGTTATAAGTTTGACAAGTGGCCAAAGTGACCGAAGGGTTCTAAGAACATAGGAAGTGACGATTTTAATAGCCTTAAGTCATAGTCTTCATCACTACCACTCGATGATTGCATACTACCAGTACAGCCAAAATCCATAGATAGAAAATCACCTAAAAAAGAAAATAAATGTAGAAAAAAGATTGTGACCTAAACGAAGGGGTGAAAAAGACAGGCGATGCCAATTTTTAAAAAAATGATGTCATTTACTAAAGTAATTAAACGACGTCATTTCATTAATCAAGATGTTTAATGTTAACCACTATTGACGTGTACTAATCATAAGGGTTTCTGGACATGTGGCATGACATGTCAGCAAACATAACAGAGAAACTAACGTCGAGATAGAATTGAAAACAATTGAAAGTTCGAGCATTTTATTACGAGTTTTTAAAGTTCGGGCTATAATTGCAAAATTGATCAAAGTTTGAGATTTTTTGTAATTAACCCTTTTTTTACCTTATATTATTCTTATTTTTATATATGTATAAGACTAAAATGCATATAATGGTAATTAATAAAATGTGAGAGTAAAAACAAAAAGGATTTTTTAACTTTGCAAAAAAAATTACAAATATGAATAAAATTAAGTTTTGATAATAGTGTTGATGTGCAAGTTTATATAGGAATTTTATTGCTTGAAGATAGGAGGTTATTAGAGAAGAATCTTATAGGAGATTGTGTGTTGCCAAGCTAAGATAAACATTGTTAAGATAAATTTAGCTCAGACTTCTTTAAGAAATTTAGGCCAAACATTTTTATATATTAATTTTTACGTGCTTGTAATCCCTATCAATTTGTAACCAAAAGGTTGGTATTGAGATGGAGATGTTCACTTGCAGAAATACGGAGATGTCCAAGCAACATGAAAAGGTCACAAAGGAGCTAAATCAAAAGCACACTAAAGAGACAGGTGAGATAAATAAGCACATCAAAGCCCTTAATACTAAAATTTAGAGTCTAAGCATAAATCACGAGAAGTTTTACCTATGTGTCAGCAACCAAAGTAAGTATTTTAGTGGAAAAGAGTATCAGTTTTAAGTGTGTCTTAACTTTCTAAAGAGTAAGCTTTTTAAGACTTAAAAATCTGACAATCTGATCGTGTCAATTATGGAGGATTTTAATAAATGCAGGAAGTTAATTAAGTCCAAATATATATATCTAATGATCGATGATTTGAGAGTGAATGACTTGCCAGGTCAAGAATTTCCCCCTCAACCTGAGAATGAAAAAGATGAATATATAGACATCTTAAAGGACTTAAGTGGAGATTTTGAATATGACATGAAAATCTAAAGGCTAAAAGCTTCTAAAGAAACTTCTTGAAAGTGATTGTGTTGTTTTTGGTGTTGTAAAAATTTTTGTGTTATAAACCTTTCGTCTTTTTTTTATGTATTAGCATTTAGTTAGGGTGTTTACCCTATTTTTTGGAAAGTACAAGACTTTGTTTTGCCAATATATTTACATAAACTTTATGGATGTTTGGACACATATTTTTAATGTCGTTTGGACTTATATTAGGTCTTTCATAAGACGATAAGGAACTTTAGATTCTCCTCCAATTTTAACTTTGAAAGTTGTAAGCCTAAGCAAGGTTCTAACAATTGGTTTTGAAATTAACAAAATATATTATTATTGATAAATTTTCTTTTGGTGATAATAGTAACTTTTCGTAATATAATAAAGCAATATGTGAAAGATCAAGTTCAATAAATAGACAAATGATTAAAGAAGCCAATTGAGTAAATTAAGCAATCAAAGATTGAACAAAATGAGCTAGTCAAAGTATATATGCAATTCAAGAGAGAATTATGGTAATTCAAGTTAAGTGGATTATGAACAAGAAATAGTAAACTAATTCCATATATAACAAGTTGTTGTAATTTTTCTTATATTTTTCTTGATCATCTCATTAGTTTAGAGGATCGATATTGTATAAATAAATTCCATTTGTGTTAAAAATGAATAAATGTTTTCATAATCAAGATAAATTTTGATTTGAGTTTTTAAAAGCACTATTAACTTATTGCCGATAATTTTTAAGGTTAATTTTTAGTCCTCTTCCAAACATTTCCTTTTCTATCTTTTGGAAAATCTTATGCTTTTCTTTCTTCTTTTGTAGATCTAGATTAAGCCCCACAACTAAGGAATTTCTAGTGAATGGTGCTAACTACAATGAGAATATACAGAACTGGTGAATGGAATCTTAAATAGATCGAATCGGTTTGGATGTTTCCCTTCTCTAGTTAATCAGTATTTCATAAATTTTTCTTTTCTATGGTATGCACTTGTAATTGGTTTCATATTTGATTACTTGTGGCTGATTCATTGCTCTTTGGTTGTTAGGATTCAGTTTTTAGTCTTCATTTAAACCATGGAAAGTTTTGAGTCCTTTTTTGTTTCTGTTTTTCAATATTGTGATTGTTCTTTTTTTAAATTGTCTAGTATTGTGTTTTATCATTCTACAAGAAGTCAATTGCTATTTATTTATACAAATTAGTCTTTTCATTAGCTATTAGTTAGTTGTAAAGTAAGGTGAGAGGCTGCTATTATTGTTTCAATTTTGGGACCATCTTGCAGTCATTTGTACTTGTGATTTTCACATTCGTTTATTATGGTTCCCATTATGGGATTTAATATAAATCCTTGTTTCCTTTCTCAAGTAATCTTAGATTCATTTAGGGACTTGTTGGGCTTGTCTTCTATAGGTTATATTGGGCATTAAGGTAAGAGTAGTGACTTTGACTTCTGATGATAGTGCAGGGGCTAATCCTTCAGTGACTTTTAGGTATAGGGGAAGAGAAGATGTTGGAAAATTATGAATAGGTTCTTGGAATATCAAGAACCTTATAGGGAATTCATTTGAGTTGATGGAGATTTTAGACAAATATAAGATTTATAAAATGTGCATCTAGAAGATAAAGTGGACAGGGGATAAAGGGAAAGAGATTAATGGGTTCAAACTTTGATATTCAGGGTGTTTAAGGTAATGGCATAGGTTATGTATCTTGATTGTCAAGAAACTCATATACCATATTATGGGGGTACAGAGGAATAATGATAGGATTCTATACTTAAAGATTGTGGTGAAAGATTTTGTTTTCAATGTGGTGTGTACTTATGCATCCCAAGTAGGGTTGGATGAATAGCTTAATCGTCAATTCTGGGAACATCTAGATGAGGTGATTCAGCAAAACCCCCTGATGAGAGAGTTATTCTAAGAGAAGACTTTAATAGTCATATAGGGGAAACCTCAAACTGATATTTATCGACTTATGGGGGGTTTTAAGTACAGTTATAGGATTGATAATGGGATTGATATGTTGGATTTTATGGTAGCATTTGATTTGGTGATAGCCAACTCATTTTTAAGAAAGACGAGGAGCATCTATGACTTTTGATAGAAGAAACAAAAAAACTCAAATTGACAACTTCCTTATAAAGTGGAGCAATCGATCTAGTTGTAAGGATTGTAAGGTGATACTTAATGTTTTCTTGTCAACTCACTATAGATTGGATCTTATAATTAAGGGTTGGAGGAAGAAAAGAAGTCCTAGGAGGTGTACCAGAGTCAGATGGTGGAATTTAAAAGGAGATACGATGGAACAACTTAGGGATAGAGTAATATATGGAAAAGAATGTAAATTAAAAAGAGATGCTAACCAAATATGGGAGAGAGTAGCAAATCTTTTAAGGAATACAAATAAAGAGATCTTGGTGTTTTTAAAGGGCCTAGGGGTAGTAAGATGGAGTCTTAATGGTGGAATAAAGATGTACAAGAAAAAGGTTAAGATCAAGAAGGTTGCTTATAAAGCTCCATTAGATAGCAGTATAGAGGTAAAGAGGGTAGTTAATAGAGAAGTTACAAACTAGCAAAAGAAAGAGACAAAGAAGATAGTCTCAAAAGCTAAAAGTAGAGCTTATGATACTAACGATTAGAAAATAAAGATGGAAAAATGATATATTTAAGATGGTGTGAGCTAGGGAATAGAAAGCAAAAGAACTAGATCAAGTTTGTTATATAAAAGATGAAGTAAGATAGGTTCTCGTGGCTAAAAATGACATCAAAAGAAGAAGATAGAGATACTAATGCGTAAAGGACAACATCTCTTTAAGGGTTCTTAGCATGTCTAAAAGGTATGTAACTTTACTTATTATGTAACAGCCCAGACCAACTCCTCACAGATATTGTCCGCTTTGGGCCTTGACCTAGCCAAGCCCTCATGATTTTGCTCTTCCCACCTTTGGGAAAATGTGTCTTTGAGGGAGAGGTATCCATACCCTTATAAGGCATACTTCGTTCCCCTCTCTAACTGATATGGGATCTCACATTCCACCTCCTTGGAGGCCCAACGTCCTTGCTGACACATCAGTCCGGGTATTAGCTCTGTTACCATGTG
>JANQAP020000277.1:2121070-2139538 GCA_026874005.2 Erythroxylum coriaceum | reverse complement strand
AGAACTCTACCTGGCCTTTTCGTAGCCTGTCTGAAGGACACTTCAAAGCATCTTCAAGAAGTGAGACAACGGTTGAAGAACAAGATGGATCTAAGCTAGAATCAGCCAGTGCATAGGCTTTAAGGAAAAAGGCCTCAAAGGACCTCTTGATTTTGATAGACTCTTCAGCTTTGCGAAGTCCTTCTTCAGAGTGGCCTGTATCATACAAGATCCATCCTTCATAAACCAGACGTTCATGCTCAGTAGATGCATGTTGCCGAGCTAATTGCAAACTTCGCATGGCTGCTTCAGGACAATTCAACCTGATCAAGTAAAGTAACCTAATGACATCACCATGACAACATTCTAAAATTTAAAGAGTATGAAAGAAGGGATTATTATGGGGAAAAGACAAGCTAACTATGGTAAAAAAGGGTTCTAATTGCAATAATGGACAGAAAACTAAATTTATTTCATGAGTTTCCTAAGATCACTATTTGGATGTCACAAACAATGAATATTTGTGAGAGTGCAAAATGACTAGGATTCAGTTGCATATTCTACATAATGGAGTATGGAATTGATCAAGAGTTCAAGAATTTATAGAATGGATCAAGATTCAAGAGTTCAGCAATTTCGGGAAAGTTTACAATAAAATTGAACTTAGAAAATGTTACCTAAGTAGGAGTAAAGATTGCCTGAAGTACAGAACTCCTTTAGCTGCATCAGATTCAAGCATCTGGTAAATGACAGAGAGGGATCCAATATCATCTACACAAGACCACCTATTGTAGAGCTGCAACCAACAATCTGCTGTTGTCCATCTCTCAACATGTTCAAGCACAAGGATCCGGAGTTGGGATGCTGCCACTCGTCCCTCAAACATCCTATAGTCTGGGGAGAGTGTAAGAATTGCCTGAACATCACAAATGGCTGCTTGGTAATCCTCAAGAGCTAGATAGAAACAAAAGCGAAGTTCCAAGCATTCTAATGCAAGTTTAAACCCAAGGACCCTATTAATTTCTTCAAGTGCAGCTTCAACATTCTGTTTCCTCATTAAAGAAGCAGCACGATACATGTAAGGGTAAGTAAGAGTAGGGTCCAACTCAGTTGTTTTCTCTAGGTCTTCCCACTTCTTATTTCCATCACAATATAACGATCTCTCAAGATGCATCCATCCCAGTGGAGTAAAAGAAGAAATTACGGAGCTGAGCTTGTCATAAGCCCAAAGTTTTTGACCTTTTATATTTCCCACTCTTGCCAAACCACATACAGAATATATGTGTCCTGCATTAAAAGCTGCCTCAAATAGATGTTCAGCTTCATCATACTCTTTTCTTAAGAGTCTCACACATCCCAATTGATGAAAAGCCAACAGTTTCTGTCGGTTAGTTTCTGCAGACTCTAACAACTGCTCCAGGAAACAAACTGTTGTATTAGATCGAGGATCCTGGTTCATAGCTGCTTCACTTAATAAACAATATAGTGAAAATGAGGCTGGCCCAGCCATGACAATTCTATCTTCCTTATTAGCATGGCTGAAAATCTCAACCACTCGATCATCACTCAAACAATCAGGTAGTTCGTGCAAAAATATTTGCAAACATGATGCAGCAAGGACAGGAGATTTCTGTTGAAGTGCATACTCCATGAGTTCCACAGCATCTTCTCTAGACCAAACTAGAGATGCAAGCTTCCTGTCACAAGCATCTTTAAGCTTTTCACAGCAGAACTTATTTCCAAAGATCAAAATTTCCAACAGAACTTCAGGAGGGACTTTCTCCAAGCTGCCAGTAATAGTAAACTCTCTTACTGACCTAAATCCAGATGGGGATATGTTGTTCTGAGAAAAATCTATTTCTTCACAAAGCGATTCTGAGAAAGGCCCGTTAAGCATCACATGAAATGGGGCAGAAAGGCCTGCAATTTTTTGTCTGTCACAACCTATTTTCTCATTTCCAATTCTAAAGTTAACATTATCCAACACAGGGTTGGCATTGATCAAAGTATTTATGGAACCTAAATTTCCAGTGACATGAAGCTGGGAGCCAATATCTATTGGACCAAACTCTTGTCCACATTTACCACAAGACGCAAGCAAGTCAGCAGTGAGCTCCTCTCCTTGCTTCTCATATTTTAACCATGCCCCAAACACCAACTTCTCATGCACACTGCTAGCATTTTGCCACGCCAAGTGGAGGCTTCTCCGCATCAGCTTGACTTCACCAAGGCCTCTAAAGACCTGAAACTGTGATAAATAAAGACTCGATCTTTCTTGAAGAGAACATGATTCGAGTTCTTCGTGAATCTGAGACAAAACTTCTACATAATCAACAGGCTTAAAGAATGGTAGAACCGGCAGTTCCGGGATCTTGAGAAGTGATTCACTACAGATAGTTGACAAAGGAGAGAAAAATAAAAGAATGAACTGTCTCACTCTATTAAAAAATAAATTGCTTAACAAGATACAGTAGACCAAAAACAAAAACAAAACAAAAAAAGCTTACATGGATGAAGAAGAAGAGTAAGAGGAGAGTTTTGAAAGTTTTCCCCTTTCAACTTGAAGCCATGACTGTGGATTTAAGGCCTTGAGTTCGGAGTCTTTACAGGAATCCGATGGGAAAACGGTCCCCATGGGGCATAAGATATGAAACAATTCCCTGATCTCCACACTAGCCAAGTGGGTTTTCTTCCTCAATAATTTCCTAGTCTACAGCCCTCTCCCAAATCAAGAACCACAAAATTTGGGAAGTAAAAGGAGAAAGATACAAAAGCTAATTGTTGCTCTCCAACAAGAAATCACTACCTTTTATTGGGAGGCTTCCGACCCAACAAATAACAAAATTATACAAAGTTTTGAACTTCAAAGTAAATTCTTTCTAGTGCTTGTTATAGATATGCTTACGTTTAGCACCACAAACAAAAAATTCAATTCCAACTTCCAATCACTTACCCCCAGATTAAAATAAAATTTTTGCCTAATAAGAACGAAGGAAAAGAGCTTTTCTTTTCTATGGGAACCAGAGTTCAAAGATCTTTCTGTTAGTTCTAATAACGGAAATGAAATAACTGAAGCCGTTATTCTCTATATCTGCATACACTAAACGTGATCAATCTCCTTCACCACCACACATTAGGCAACAAAACAAGAAAAGACCAAACACCCACTAACAGTTACCTAAGTTACCTAAGATCTCTAGACCAGCTTAAGGTAACCGACCACAAACCGAGAAGCATCATAGGAATGAATAAGGGCGAGAGAGAGATACAGGAAAGTAGGATGATTACAGACAACGAGCTGCAGCTGACAGAAGGCGTGATGAATCTAACGAGCAAAGGTCTGAATTCCCACCTTTTTTGAGTAGCTTTCCTTTGAGTTTGGTAACTGGGAAAGTTGTTTCCTTTGGCTTTTCTTTTTCTTTTCATCCGTTTTGTTTACCAAAAATAAAAAATAAAAGTAAGAAATTGCAGGCCACAGTTCTTGGAACTCGGAAGTCCAGGAAGTGATAAAAAGGCTTTGAATGAAGTTTGTTCTTCGAAGGAGTTACGACGTCGCACTATGGAAACAAAAGCCTCGGAAAAAGAAATAAAATTAAATTGTAAAGTAGAAAGAAGTGTTTTGGAGAATTTTGGTTACGACGTAAAGAGCCTTCCCTTTGTCTTCTGTTTTGCATCACAAGCTGCCTAACACTGCCCGTTGCGTCAATTCCACCCATACTTGCCAACCATGAGCTCATAAGCATCCCATGACAAAACAAGAAATGATGAACCTTTTTCTTTATTCAAATTTCAGGTTTGTTTGTAAAACCAGATGCATCTACTAGTGCAAATAATGATATGTCGGTTATAAAGTAGAAGAAGATGATGAATCCAAACAAGAAGAAGATGATGAATCCAACCAATCTATCTAACAAACATTACAAGACAAAAAATGCTGTGGAGTGAAGTTATGACAAAGAGGTTAATGTAAAACATTTCATGTGATGCTTTCACTTGTCCAAAATTATGTAACTGCCGACTTAATGACGCTTTCAAAGAAAACATCAATTAACCTACTGGTGTTGGACATCATGAATCGTGATATAGAAAAAGAATGCTTTACCCCTTCACCTTTCTTCTTCCAAACGTTTCTTAACCCAAGTGTAGTAATTAATTAGACGGAAAGAGGAGTTATTGTATTCACCTCAGAAATTGCCTGAATGGATTTTGTGAGCCTCCATGTCATACTAAAGATCTTGTTTCCTCATAAAGAGATAGCCGTCAAATATAGATGGCAGTTACTCGGAAACAGTAGCGTAAGATAAGGACAAATACAAAAGGCGCATATATAAATATAGTTACAATCAGGTTAGCTAGTGATACGAAATTCAGAATTTGGATTTCCTGACTATAGATATACAAATTCTTCCAAAAATGTAGTTTTCCGCATACATATAAGTGGTGCATGGGTTTGCAAATCTTATTGACAATATGACGCCGCAAAGATGCCCTGAAAGGATCCAGTTGCCTCAGTACGAGTGACAGAACCATGTAAGTCTGTCTTTTCATAGGTAATTAAAGCTACAATACAAAAGATTACAAGGTATACAGCCATTAAGGGATTGACAAGGGGCCTTAGGTTTGTTCCTGCCTGCTAAATGCTTACGGTACCCAGAACCAGTTCCTATACATATTAATAGCCAAACACACGCAAACCTTCATTCATTGCCAAACTTAGGCTTTTTTCAGCGTTTCGGTGTAAACCAGGTCTTTTTGTTTTTGCTGGGACTGACATCATCTATGCAAAGTCTTTGGAGGAATTGATTAAGTTCTTCGTTAGGGATGAAAATATCATCATAGGGTCTTGTGCATATTGGAAAGAGAGAGGCTGGAGGTTGTGAAAGTCCTGCAGTGTTTGAAGCATCTTAGACTTGAGTTGTTTTGCCAGTCTTAGAATACATTGGATTGTTTGGGCCTAGTATCTCAACTTCTAGTGTTTCAAGTTCACCGGGAATAAATTCTCCTAGATAAGGTTAAAGAAGTAGAAAAGGCGGGTGGATGACGAGAAAAATAATTAATCTCCTTAAGAAAATTTCTAAGAGATTTAAGATCATTCTTCTTGAACCTTGGCCAATAAAGTGAAGCATGATGAAATCAGACATGGTTGTCAGAATAAATTGCACCAATTCTTACTGTGAGATATGGACGATGGATAATGAAGAAACACATTGTAGATTGTCTTTTATAAAATGCTTCCTATAATCGATGTTGTTTAATGACTATGAAAACTCGTTCCTTCCATTGTTTTAGTGGTTGATACCACTCTAAGGAATATCCATAATAGAGACTTTTCATTATCTCGATCACAAAGATATTGGTAGACCTGTAGAGGAAGTAAGGTAACAGAACAAGTATAAAGGCCTGAGAGTGCCCAAAGATATCATAATACATTCTCAAAAATAGGGCCATTAAAAAAGAATACATTAAGGTAGGGTGCTTTGAGGTTAAACAAAGTAGTGATGCAAGGTGAGTTGGTATCACTGAGAAAAAGGTGTAAATAGTATAACAAACTCATGCGAGCAAAGGATGCAACTTCAACAACTTTAATAGGGGTATTAGGAATAGGAGGAAAGAATTTCTTTATTTTTGCAATGAGAGGTAGGTTAGCCATGGAAAGGAGGAAAATAACAGTACTAAAAGGAAGAGATAGAAAATCAGCTAAGATTATACCTTTGGTAAGGTGGATAGTGATTTATAGCGGGAAATCTTCTTAGAAAAGATTCCTGAAGGGTGTAAATAGATTTGCCTTAGAGGTTGAGTGGCCTTGGTTTGTTCCGAACTCCAAGGTGGTGGATTCTTTTTCAACAGCTTGGATAAGGATGATGTGCAGTCTTCCACACGTGGCATGAAATCTGGAACATGTAATAGATCTTGAGCTATATGTGGATCTGACTGATAAAATCCATCATTGAACTGTATACCTAAAAACTCAATTTCAATGGTTCCAATAAGACTCTTTTTCTCCGAAAGTATAATGTCATACTGTTTAGTAAGTTCTAAGAACTGTTGAAGTAGGGCTATATGTTCATAGATCTTTGAGTATAGTAAAATGTCGTCGATGTATATCAATGCACTGTCAAGAATGGGTTCAAAGATCTTTGTCATAGCTCTTTGGAATAGTGATGTGGTAACTTTAAGTCCAAATGACATAATACTGTGCATTGGGAATGCAAAACGCCATCTTATATTGCTCCTTTGGGTCAATACCCATTTGCCAAAAACCTGCTTTCAAATCCAACTTTGAAAATATAATATCTTCCTTAAGGAATAGTACCTGTGTACTGATTTTTGAAAGAGGAAACTTATAAGCTTGCAAAAACGCATTAAGAGACTTGTAATCAATAACTAATCTCTTTTTACCCCGCAATTGTTCAAACTTTTTATTAACGTAAAAAGCTTGACAAGCCCAATCAGACTTCATGGGCTCAATGAGTCCTTGTTGAGGGAGAATAACACACTCTTCTTGTGCCAACTTAAGATCATCAGGGTTCATCCCTGGATGTGTCCCCTTTGTCGGATTAATATCCTCATTCTTCTTAAAAGGAAGATGGATGAAGAATTCAACATTTTTCCATAGAGGTTTAGGATGAGAGAATTGTACATGAGATTCAGGATAGTAGTTCAACAACTAATCTCTCACGACTTCATATGGTGTAGGAATCTGTGTAAGCTCAAACATATTTTTGATTTCTGTGTACGGACTGAAATAAGTTTGATACCTGAGGCCTGTGGATAAAATTTGTAAAGGTAAGGCTTTACTGTATACGCCCATCCCAATTAGAATGTCTAGGTCAGGAAATGGCTTCCAAGAACTTTAGTCCATACTGTACATTGTGAAAAGAATCGAATCTTGATCTTTCTCTTGGTGATAAGCCCAATCTTAAATTAGTTACCATCAATAATAGTGAAATATTTGTCATGAAAAGTCCACGCTTCAAGAGGTAAAATACTGGACTTCATGATTGTTCTGCTGGATTCAGTATCTATAAACTCAATAGCATTAATGGGTCTATCATATATATCCTATCGAAGAAGTTCTGGACATAAGGACGAGAAACTTTAACTGGTTGAGGATCCAGTTTCAAGCATGTTTGTTGTAACATGTACAGAGAATCATCCTCAGAAGATAATAAATAGTCGAAAGAGTCGTCATCAAAGGAAGAGACAGAAATAGCAAACTTTGTATCATCGTCTTCACTTGACTGTTCCTTAATAAAGTCATCAAGGTTATTAGAGGAATGAATAGGCATAATTGATTGAATTTATTTCAATAACATGATATCCTTTTTGTTTTTGTTAGGACATTGTCGTGCAAAATGCTTTATTCCATGGATTAACAAGTTTAATACGTGAAGAAGAAGAAGAAGAAGAAGGTGCATCTTTCTTCTTAGGTTCTTCAGCTTGAAGCTTTGGTTTTGTAAATTTTTTGGGTTTACTGAAAAGAGGGTGAATGTGCTGTATGATCAAAGGATAATTCATTTTTAAGACTTTTTCATAATCAATAGCGTCTAGATAGGTAAGTTAGGCAGAAGAAGCATACATGGGTTGAGCAACCGGATAAGTAGGAGGATAAGCTCCATAAACAGTTTTAGATTGTTCAATTTGCATGTCAGCTCCCACATGTTGAAGACCTTCTTTTACTCATCTACGTTCTTGCTCCTTGACTATAAAGTCTAGTCCAAAATACTGTGTTGCAATATAGTGACAAAGATCAGCGTCAAATTGTCGCATCTGATCTTTGTAAGATTTGTACTGCTTTTGGACCTGTGAAGAAACAATATCTACTCATTGACGAGTAGAGTGATTTTGTTGACTAATTCTATCCAGCTTATAATCAATCCTTCTTAAAATTTTGTTTTATGCTACTGCGATGTTAGTATGTCAGTTGAGAACTTTATCAGTAAGATTAGAAACAATAATTGCTTAAAGAATTATTCCTGTGGCTCTAATATAAGAATTAGAGATAACTCTATTTGTTTCATCAATCCGCCTTTGTAAAAGAGGAAAATCTTCCTCATATGATTAAACTATTATACAAAGTATGAGAGCGCAAGATACAACAAGAATAGGAGGAATTATTTAAGCATCTCACAAAGTGATTTAGAGACTGTCTACATTAAGACCAATAGATTTGCTGGAATTATGATCATAATCATCATGTCGAAGATGATATTTTTGAGAAGGCACATAGTAAATCTTTGACTTTTACACCTTTCGTCCCTACTGTTTATACTGCTCATCATCGTCATCACTTGTCTAACTCAAGATTTAGACAAACTTCACAATTTAGTTCATACATAAAAAGATTTGTATCTCCAAATGAAATGTCCACAATGATAAATTACGTAGAATTCTCAATTTAGTTCACACAAAGAGATTTGTATCTCAAATAAAATGTCCACAATGATAAATTACATGGACCAAATTTCCATCAGATTTGACATAATAAATCAGAGAATAATATTAACTTTTTTTTGCCCGTTAAAAACTTCAAATCTCAGTTCATCATCAGCAGAAAATTCGAATTTCTAAGCTCCGCTCCGCATCCCCTATTTGGGCTGTTCCTTGGAGAACTGCTAGTCGGTAGGTGGTATTTGCTTCTTTCAACGTTTAAATGGCAAGACAGGAATTGATTTGTCATTTGTCAAGTTAGATTTAACATTTTCATTTTTCATTTTTCAAAAACATATTTAAATTCCATTTTCTACTAACTCTTCTCTTTCTTACTAATATCTAAGAACTAATTAATATATAGAAGTTGAAAAAGATGGTGACCAACAAATGAAGACATGATGTGCTTAATTCAACTTTTTGCATGACAAATCAGAACTAGTAGTTCTGAACTAGAGCTGTCTTGCTTTGCAGCTTCCAAGGCTTCAATGTGGTCACAGAGATTTATCAGCTAAAAGAAATCATCCATCCACCGCTAACTTTCGAAGGGCCATTTCATCCTCCACATAATATCTGCGCCTTACTTTTAACACCACTATTTCCTAGACTAGGAAATAAGCAAAGGAATAATGATATGCTGACAGATTAACTAGAAACTTCGTGACTCAGAAATGGCCAGACCTCTTACAACTGAATTCATCTTGCTAAAAACGTTTCCCAGGAGCTACATACACCCCCCTCCTTCAGTATTAGCGATAGTAAAATGAACTGCTAGAGAACTTCCAAAATAGTTAGCTTGTGGACACCAAAACATTTTCCAAGGTCAAGATATTTGGCCATCTGCAAAGCAATATTAAATACGTCATTTTGCAATATAGCTCTAGTTTATATAAAACTTTTATGTGAACCTAAAGGAAGGATTCAATATACAAGTATAGGAATTTCCAGTGAAGTCTTGACCTTCCCAAAACCAAATCCCCATAGGTATTCCATCCAAATAGTGTATTTGTTAAAATTGATTTTTATGCATGTATACAAGTATATCAACTACGGTCTATGCAAGGTATGAAAGGAAACCATGTTCAGAAAGGTAATCAGTACGACAAAGTCTATTGGCTCCTCAACATATAGATTACATAATAAAAGCCCTGCGCACCTTTTAGTGTTGTTTCACTAAAAACAAGATATGAAGCAAACTTTGTTACCTTTGACATTTTCAACAGAGCTGCAACGTGTAGGTGTTTCTGGTGGTTTGGGTTGGGGAGAAGGCCAATCCTCACTTTGGTTCCACTGCTCATTTGAGACATCATCTCCCACCATATGGTTGAAGCATATATCCAAACCAGTAGATGAAGGCATTGCCACCTTTCTCTTGTTCTTGAACCTTCATCTAACAAGAGTTTGAGGCCCAAAACAAAGCAAACTAAACTGCTTGAAGAAGTATTGTACAGTCAGAAAGACTCCATTACCAATTAATGATACCTGTCCTTCCGCTTCTCAAGATATCTCTGCACCGAAGCTTTTCTATTTGTTGGACCTTCTAAAATTATGTAAAATGAAAAAAAAAGGAATGAGAAGAAAAACAATACTGTTCAAATATTTGTATGAATAGTTTCTATGTAAAAGGTAACAATTGATTAGACGTGCCAGTAGAAATAGGACGGTATAATAAATTGATGATCTAGTGGCACTAGGTTCACAGTGAAGAAACTGACATTTAGATCAAATTTCTCAGATAAGCAATTGGGAAGAAGTTCTCAAGTAATTCACTGATAAATCAATTAAAAGGTATGCAGCAGTCACTCAGCCGTAAAAAGAAGTAAATTATAAGGAAAAAGGACAAACAAGGACATAACATTTACTTTGAAATGTAATATAATCACTAACTTCTCAGAATGTTTAATTAAACACAATTTTTTACAACAAAACAACTTGGCCCTCATTTTGACCAATCATTAACCAAAATCATTAAATTTTAGTGATGTGGCATCCGTATTATTTCACAGAACAATTTAGCCCTTATTTAGTTAGATTGTCAATGAAACTTGTTAAATTTTCATAAGTAGCATGCGTTTTTTATCCAAATAGGGGCCAAACTGTTTACTTCTTAGACGTCAGTCGTTTGATTTGTTATTCTGAAAATTAGGAACTATAATCCATTTAGAGTAAACATTAAAATGCATATTAGAGTAAACATTGGCAGCTTATTTTACCCTTTTGCTTAAATCATAACTAACATAAATGTTCTTTCTAATTGCAAAATGTACTTTTGGAGAGTAGGTGCATTTAGTGGCGGACATTGCATAATTCAGTTATATGAGTAAAAAACTAGAAATGGAAACAAAGAAAATCAAGAAATAGATAGGCAAGAAATGTCTAAACATTGATTGGCATCCTTACCCTTTTGCATTGTTAGATGGGTTAGCGTTGGAGAATTTGAAGCTGTTCTGCCACTCTCAAGTTGGCATGGAAAAGCCCGAAAAGCTGGACCTACGTTAGAAGAAGCATCCTGAGGAAACAGGAGCGGACTTGCTGCAAGCTGCATTATTGCTTGTGCCTACAGATAATCACATAAGTAGGCCAGTATACAATATTGTACCGCACACTTTTTGTGTAAAAGAAACCAAAGCTCACCTTATCTTTTGGTATATCATCATAAACGTTTACCTTCCCACAGTAAAAAATTGTCATTTGTCCTCCTGACTCATCTACTGCACCTGTAGTTCTGACATGTTAAAATCAGCTTCAGTTAGGCGTCTTTACTGAAAATAATCTCTCAAACTTCCCCTTTTGAAAAAGAAAATTAATAATTCTCTAATATGGGTGGTAAAGGTTGAGGCAATACCAGACTATATTTTCAATATACATAAAAGATGCATATACTTCAGTTGTCCCAGTGGGCGTTTCTTTGAGATCTTAAGCTGTTCTATACACAGCTTAAGATCTCAAAGGAAAGGGAGAAAATAGAATTGAAAGGGCCTACGGAAACTCAACATGAACATATCAACAGCATCCTGAACATGAAGAACACTGAAAAATTTTGCTTAGAGTTTATTTGACTCCCCATTATTGCCTGGAATTGATATGTGGGTAAATGTTCGCGCCAGTCAACACAAAAAGGATCGATTTTATGTAAACTTTTGCCATAAAAGATCGGCAGAAAGATCAAGTACTTCAGAAATTGTCAGCATAAAAGTTATCACGCACAAACGGGCAAGTGCTGTTCACATTAGAAAACAACATGAGTCTTAAAATCCCATAAATGAGTTTGCTATGAGTCAGACTTTGGTGCTAAATTTTCAAATAAATAACCACTAAGAGTCACTTACTAGGCTGCCAGCTAACCGAATGCAAATAAAAGTCACTAGAAACTAAATACGTTAAACACTAACAATAACATAACAAGAATATGTTATAGTAAATAGTAATGGACTGATAATGGTACACAATCAATCAAGCCATGTCAATGAAGAAAATAGGACGAACCTAGGAGAAACGGAGTCGTTATCGGAGGCTGTGACACCAACCAGATGATCAGCGAGAAAATGAACCTTCGGCGGATCAGGCTGCCTATAAGGAACAGATTCGTCCGCCGCCGGCACTGAGCAGCGGGTATCGGCGCTGGTTTCTTTGACCGGGTTTTCAGGGACCTAACAATAATAACAAAGAACCAACTATTATTACTCCAATTGGATAAAGTAAATAACATCTTAAATCCAATAACTGACCTAAGTTTCAATCTTTGTTTCAGTTGGTTAACTAAACACTAAAATAACTAAAACTTAGGAACTGTAAGGTTAATAACGCACAGGAGGAATGTAGAGTCTCTTGCGAACGGCGGGGACGTCAGAGTCCGAAGTGGTTTCGAGGAGTGTTTTGAGAGAGATCACTTGCTGGATTGCTTGAGATTTGTTCCAAGACGGTCTTCTCATGCCTGTACGGCCAATCCCCAAAAAGAAAGAGTAAGAACAGATGAAAAGGCACGAGTAAAATACACTAACTCCCGAGACCTTTTTCTTTGAGATATTTGCGACAGTCTTCCCGAGTGAGCTGAGAAATGTCATCTTCGGTGAGCTGCTGGAGAGGCTTGTCGAGGAGTGACCTGGAAGCTGTCTCTATGGGTTGCATCGCCGACTTCAGCTGCGGTTGGCGTCAATTGCAGAGTGGTTACGGTGGATTTAATTCGACTGAAACTCTTCGTATTTGGCGAGTGGAGAGGCGAGGAGGAGGAGAGAGGGAGCGAGTGAGTGCGCCGAGGTTGGTTGGTTGGGGACGGTGACTGGGGAGTGATTGGGGTCGCGGCGTCTCACCTTTAAGTGTGTGGGTCTTCAATTATTCTTTTTCCATTATACTTGTACAAACCTTTCGCTTCCCATAAAAATTGCATCTTGTTTAATTTGGTGTACTTATGTTTTTCCTTTTTCAACCCAATTTATCTTACCAACATAAAATGACTCCTAATATAATTTCACAAATTTATTTAAGAAATTTCTTGACGACAGACATTATACGTGTGGAGGTTGTCGCAAACGTGTGAGCACCCCTTTTCTCCTTGAGAAACAGAAGCCATCCATACAAGGCCACGTGCTCATCTATGATACAGTCGTCACCAGCAGAAGGCGACGTTCTGGCCTTTATATACTTTTCAACCTGTTCGTCAAGTGACTAAAATGCCCTTAGTTCTTTTTTCTTTCTCAGATTCAAGTTGCATTAATACCTTCGTAATTTATTTTGGAAAAAGCAAAAAGTGAGAATAACACAAAGAAAGAAGGCAGTTCAAGGCAACGGCCTGATCTTCGTTTAGTCAGCTTTCACGATTTGCAGGCTCTAAACCGCCAAGTATGTACGACAGTATTTAACTAATGACTTTACCATAACACCGGTTTCTAGCAAGATCCATTGTAAACTTTTTAGCGGATTCTAGTACAACAGAATCACTATGGTACAAACAGTTCCATGCTTATCCCCCTGCTTCAGTACTAGTGATGGTAAACTGGATGACTACAGCAATACCCGTTTTAATCGCTCAATCTCAAAAGCATCTTCGCACGGTCAACATTATTGAACATCTGCAATGCAATCTAAACATTGCTCTAGTTTAGACGACACCTTCAAGTTTGTGCGAGAATATCTCTCCACAGATGGTGAACTTTCAATATAATTTCTGCTAGGCACTGTAATTGTTCAAACTCATCTTCATATCCACTGAAACACAGAGCCTTAACTATGTATCACATCATCCATGTTTTTTGACAGCCAGTAGCCTGCATGCTAATACAAGTGATCACCACCACAAAGCATCTTGGCTCTTCAACATGAAAATTTCAAATTTACTTAGATTATGATCTCTTTATTTCTGTTACATCAATTAATTCACTAGATAAATCAGCTACTCTTCGACATTATAATTCTGAGTATCATCTGTGTTTATGCTAAAAAATATAGAACATTTTATCACCTTTGACATTGAGATCAGTAGAGCGATTGAAATTATTTGCCGCATTGTCAACAGAGCTGCCACGCCCAGGTGTTTGAGGCAGTTTGGGTATTGGGGAAGACCATTCCTTCTTTTGGTTCCGCTGATCAATTGATATTCCATCTCTCATCATATGGTTCAAGTACATATCCAACCCAGTAGCTGAAGGTATTGCCATCTTTCTCTTGGTCTTGAACCTTCAACAAACAACAGTTTGAGGAACCAAAAACGATACCAACTACACTGCTCGCAATATGGATTATTATACAGCTAGAAAGAGTGTAGTACCAATTAACGATACCTGTCCTTCCGCTTCTCAATATATCTTTGCACCAAGGCTTTTCTACTTGCTGGACCACCTTAAAGAATATGCAAAGGTAAAAGGGCTAATGAGAAGAAGAAGAAGAAAAAGCTCAACTGTGATTATGAATAAATATGTAGAATTATTATGAATTACCAAACTTTTTAGAATAGGCCTGTCGTACTATAGGCAGAAAGTAACAACTTTGCGGCAGTGTTAATAGAAAAGGAAAGAGATCATAGTGTAATGACCACTAACAAGAGGATCACATTATAAAAACTGACGTATCAGAATTCACTCGGAACAAAAATATTTGATAAATTAATTACTCGACAATCTATAACAGTAACTCGTTAAAGAAAATTGAGCAATGTATGGCCAAGGAATGTTCGCATACAATTTCAGTCAAATAGCTCAAACATGATAGTGAAACAAAAATGAGATGAGAACGTCCTCTGTAACAATGCAAGAGTTGGTGAAAGAGGCTGCGTTGAAGTAAAGCTAAATATTACACAGGAATTTCTGTGAAGGTTAAAAAATAAAAATTTAACCAAGGCTGCTTTTGCTGCCAGAAGCTGAAGACTGTAAGCGACTAGTCAAGTAAAATCTAGACAGCAAGCCAGGTACATCAAAATTTAACCGAGGCTGCTTTATCCTGCGGGAAGCTTAAGACTGTTTGCGACTAGTCAAGTAAAATATAGACAACCCGGCAGGTAGATCTGCAACTACAGTTGCCCCCAAAATTCCGTTGTTAACATCAGTCAAACGTCAAAAAACACCACCAACAATACAGTACTTCTGAAGTTACATACTTTTAGGCCAAAATTGGTGCTCAATTAAAGAGATAAAGCTTATAATTAGAAAGCTATGGAAAGGCCAGAGAATTTAACACCGTTCAGCATCCCACCTTTTGGCATAATTGGAAATGTCAGCATTGGATTTGGAGTTGTTTTAACACCTGGAGTTTCAACCTGGCCTGAAAACAGAAGTGGCTTTGCAGCAAGCTGCATTATTGCTCGTGCCTGTCAATAATCACATCAGTAGGACAGTGTACAATATTACGCCGCATGCTTTTTACGTTAAAAAAACCAAAATTTACCTTATCTCTCGGTACATCATCGTAAACGTTTACCTCCCCACAGTAAAATATGGTCATTTGTCCTGCTGACTCGACTACTGTACCTTTAGCTCTGACATTTTAAAATGAACTTCAGTTAATCGTCCACACCTCTATAAAAGGACCTGCCATTGTCCCCTAAACAACAGGGCAATTATTTTTTGGATGCATGACAAACTCATATGCACAACCGGATTAGATTCTAATGTCTAGTGTCCAATATATAATATCCCAACAAAGGTTAAGTAAATTGTATCCGTAAACATTAAAAAAAAAGGAAAAAATCTCAAGAGCATTTGACAGGGGCCTGGTGAAAATTAACACCAATATCACATTGAAGGCGGTTATCTAAGATTAGCCCTTTTTTTTTTCCTTAGAACTCAACATGAACCAGCTGATCGTACATAAGAAACCTAGGAAGGGTAACAGATCTGGTGTTCACGCCGGAGAAAAATTACCCTCAAGTCTTTGCGCATCAAACTACAGCGAGAAAAATCGCACCGTGAGGCCCAAGTCTACAAATAAAGAAACATCTAGTGGACCCTACTACGCTGCTAGTAAAGGGTCCCCAACCCCAATTACTGGAGCCTACAAATAGAGTCCATTATGAACCAAAATAGGCAAAATAGCCAACAGTGAAAATACAAAATAGTATCAAGTCATAGTGGTAAAGAAATAAGGAGCAACCTGGTAGATTCCAAGTCGTTATTGGAGGCGGCGAGACCAACCGGAAAGTCACCGAGAAGATGGACCGTCGAAACTGAAACCTCCGCCGGCAGATAGTTGTGGGGATTTTGGGCACTCGTTTCCTTGATCGAAGCACAAGAATTTTCAGGGCCCTACACTAACTAGCAAACTATTAAGTTAATGAATTAAAACAAAATACCTGGAATATTACAACTGCCGTCAACGGTCTCGTTTTTATTTAATGTAGACTCGATTGATAATTGCAATTTACGAACTACAA
This sequence comes from Erythroxylum coriaceum, assembly GCA_026874005.2. Classification (NCBI taxonomy): domain Eukaryota; kingdom Viridiplantae; phylum Streptophyta; class Magnoliopsida; order Malpighiales; family Erythroxylaceae; genus Erythroxylum; species Erythroxylum coriaceum. The sequence goes on along the minus strand of JANQAP020000277.1, from coordinate 2,123,268 downwards.
GATAGAGATAGTAAGATCAGGAGGAGGATAGTAGCTGAAAAACGTACGGGAATGTACGGTCGCTTTCGAGCACCGGGGAGATCAGAATCCAGCGTCGTTTCGAGGAGTGTTTTCAGAGAGAACACTTGCTGTAAAGCCTGCGATTTGTTCCAAGACGGCCTTCTCATGCCTGTGCGGTCAACGTCAAAAACAAGAGTAAGAACAAGTAAGAGCGCCGATTAATACACTCACTGACTCATTCACGGAGAGACAGAGACAGAGAGAAACCTTTTTCTTTGAGGTACTTGCGGCAGTCTTCGCGAGTGAGCTGAGAAACGTCGCCTTCGGTGAGTTGGCAGAGAGGCTTGTGGAGGAGTGACCTGGAGGCATAGTATTCCGGCGGCGGCATAGCGTCTTTCCGGTGAAGTACCAGCCGGTGCGTGTGAAATACGGATTGAACTTAAACTACGGGCAGGTAGTTATAGCAAACGCAACTGTGGGTAACTTTTGTGTTGGAGAGATGGATTAAGTATTGAGCGTTTGGGTGCGCGGCGCCTCACCATTGAGTTTGTGGATCTTATGAAGTCTCTCCGAGTATTCTTAAAGGAACAAGAGAAACAGTAAAGTAATTATTAATTATTTTTAAAAAATTATATGTCGAAAAAAGTGAGTGATATGACATGTTAAAATTATGCGATGAAAGACAAAGGGAGGTACGGACAATAAGAAAGGAAAGTACCCCTCAGTTGACACGCGTAAAAGACCCACGTGTTCTCCGGTTCTTGCTTACTAAATGAGAAGACCACGTTTCAGATTCTCAGGGCTTCTAGTTCTTGGAGATAGGACCACCTGGGCAAATTAATATCGCATGCTGTTGACCTTTAATCACATCATTATAATCAATCAAAATTTTTATTTTGATACTATTTTTAAATTCATTTATTTAGTAATCATTTTTTTAAAATTCATTTTTCAAATCAAACTATTAGATTAAATGAATTTTTAATGATGTGATTAAAAGAATTACTTTTAAGTTGATATTTAATAATCACTTGACAATATATTGAACACGTGGATAATCACATGAATTAATGTAAAATTAATCTATAGCCTATATCTATGATCATTTATATATAAATCATGACCCATTTTAACACATCTTACACTAAAATTCCTAATTTCTCCTTACAAAAATAATTGATGTTGTTTGAATTTGTTGCCATTTTTTTTGGTCTCTCGCTTACTTCCTCACCTTTTTGTCATAACTCAATCAAAGTTTAGGGTGACCTTTTTGTCATAACTCAATCAAAGTTTAGGGGTCAGTACAGTCAAATCAAAGGACAACACAATGCAACACAACGTCCATCAACACCACACCCCAAAAAAAAAGAAAATCCAGTCCACCACGTAAGGTCAAGAAAATAGAAGAAGTTTGTTACATAGGGTGTAGAAGTTATTTCTTCAATTTCTGTTTTTTATTTTACTTCCAGGTTATTCTAGAGTTGGTTATTTTAGATTCTAGGAATTTCATGTTGTTAAGCCTATAACAGAAAGGGAAAGAAGTACTAATACAATGCAAAAATATAAAACAAATCAAGTTTTGAAAAATAGAAAATATTTCCTTTTCTCTCTTCGGCTTCAACGTTTTTAATTTAACACCAAACAACATCGTTTTCATTTAACCTAAAACTACCGCAGCTCCTCCCCTTCTCCCATCTGCATCACGTCTGATATTTCTCCTTCTCTCCATCGTCGACGTTCTTTGTGCCTGCCGAAGCCCCACTGTTTGTTGTCCCACCTCAAGTTGTCATCGTGCCACCGTCCTCGGCATGTCCCAGCGTCCTCATCTCTGTCGCTACCGAAGGTAAACAATGTCCATCTCTGTTTTGCCTTTTACGATTGTTACTTCGTTTTTAAGATGAGTTTTTGATTTTGCTGCTTAATGATAATTGCTGAAATGAAAAACGATGAAGGTTGATAATGTAGAATGTGCTACGCTGGTGATCAAAGTCTTACAAGAGCTAGAGAGGGTCAGGAAAGTACAAAGAACATTAAATCCAATTTTGTTTTATGATAAAGAAGATACAAAGAAAGAAGATGGTGATGGGTTTGAATTCATACAGGAAACAGAGGTTGAATCTTTAAAGCTTATTGAAGTAATATTGTTATGTGTTTGATGTTATGCCTTTGTGAGAATGTTTTCTATTTTTGGTTAATGG
>JANQAP020000277.1:1647663-1658756 GCA_026874005.2 Erythroxylum coriaceum | reverse complement strand
CAGGGTTGGAGTAGGGAAAGTGGCACAGAGGATCAAGTCCCCCAAGTTGAGGGCAACTATAGTGTCAAGTAGCCTCATCTGACCTCGAAACTTTCCTGTCATTGAATAAAAATTTTCATGTTCGGTGAATAGTGTTTTAAGATGAATAGTGAATTTTTGTGGGACCCAACTTCGAAATAATAAAAATATCCAAAATAAGTATTAGAGTTTAATGATACTGAAACGGATTAAAAATATGTCCTGTAGGATGGATTTCGGGAGTTTCGAAAGTTTAGGACTAAAATGCCCTTTTTTGGAAAGTAATGGTTATTAATGATTTTAAACCCATTCAAAAAACTTTTTAAGCATCCAATCAATAAGAATTGACCCTAATTAGAGTTTTTTAAGGTCAATTTGAAAATAAGACAGTTATGGAATGTTTTCGGTAGATTAATTGGTCAATTAAATGCATTAAAGGGCAATTTGGCATTTTTACATAATATTAGTGGATTGATGAGTCATTAGAGAAGATCAATGAGATGATGACATGTGTTTTATAAGTCATTAGTGATGACAAATAGGAAGGTGACATGTGCCATCCATTAAATGAGTATAAAAAACAAAACTTAAGACATTTTGCTTCATTCTTTCAACATATACATGAGAGTGAAAGAAAAGAAGAAAAAAAAGAAAAGAAAGAGTGAAGTTTCGGCCAAGGAGAGAAGAAAGAGGGTAAAAGAAAGAGTGAAGTTTCGGCCAAGGAGAGAAGAAAGAGGGTAACTGATTTTTGATGGGTTTTGGAGCATGAATTGAAGAGAGCTTGATCAAGACTAAATGTTCTTCAATTGTCTAAAAGATTGAAAGAAAGTTGTAAGTTTCCTAACCTAAATTTCTAGTTCTGAGAATTTTTAGTGGGATAGATTTATGTACAATAAATTATGAGTTTTGAATTTCCATGGAGTAGATAATAAGTTTGGAAGCATTTAAGGGATGAATATGACAAGAGAAAGAATTATGTTTAGTGAATGTTTGTATTTTGTTCTTTGATCACTTGAACCAGACATCTTGTTTGGACTATAACTTGGCCCACAGACCTCCAAATCGGGTGATTCTAATTGAATATGAAACCTAAAACATAGTACTAAAAATTCCTAGAAGAGACTCTAACCTAATTCTAGCTGAATCATATTAGAATTTGAGATTAAAAATGGTTATCTGATGTTTCCCTTGTGTTGGAGCTCCTTGTGATGTTTTATGCATGTTTCCTGAATTAGAACTTCAAATGGTCTGATTTTTTATGATATGAAAACTAAAAACATAGGGGAACGATTGTCTAGAAGACCTCAAGGCCAAGTTTGAACGTTTGCTATGTGAAAAGTAAGGAACAAATGGGGGTATAGCTTTTAGACATAGGCCATATCCCAGGCTCATCATATATCATCATAATATGGTGAATTAAATTGAGTGAGATAGTGTTTTGAAGAAATTGATAAGTTAGAATGGGTAAAAATATGATTTTAAGTAACTTTTGAAGTTAAAATTAGAAACAGAGAACAATAGGTTAGCTTTCAGTAGTAAACGAAAATGCGATTAGCGTACGTGTTATGCAATTAAATACTAATCTTGACTTCGATTAAACTGAATTTATAATGTTAATGTCTTATTTCCAAAATTGGAAATAAATGGCTAAACGAAATGCACTTATGTAGGTAAAGGAAAGGAACAAAACACGCGAGTGTGCTTGGCGATACAGTTACTTAACGGTGAGTACATTGTAAATGTATTTTATGAAAATGATTTCTATTCTATCGTGAAGCGAATATGGATTATGAGTTTTATGTTAATAACGTGTTATAAGTGAATATTGTTAGTACAATTTTATGTTTTTAGCAATATATGAATTGAAGTTTAAAAGTTAAATCCTATACGATTTGAGTTTATATTGAGATGATGTTATTGGTTGATAAAAAGGAAATAGTTTTTAGTCTATGGTATACTGATAAGTTATATATATATTAATATACTAGTGTATAACAGTTAACCTAGTATGGGTAAGTGGTGTAGAGCCAGGTCCGTAACTAGTGGTTGACCTGTTGTGGGTAAGCGATGTCGAACCAGTGTCGTAACTACCGATATATAGTGGTTAACCTAGTACGGGTAAGCGATGTAGAACCAGCTCCATAACTAGTGGTTAACCAATTACAAGTAAGTGATGCAGAACTAGCTCCGTAACTACTAATGTATAATGGTTATCCTAGTGGGGATGTAGAACCAGCTCATAACTAGTGGTTAACCAATTGCGGGTAAGGGATGCAGAACCAGCTTCGTAACTACTAATGTATAATGGTTATCCTAATGCAAGTAAGCAATGTAGAACCAACTTCGTCACTAGTGATTAACCAGTCGTGGATAAACGGTTCAGAACCAACTCCGTGACTTTATACCTAAGGTTACCATATGGCAAAGAAGTTAGTGATAGGCTACGTTGTGTAAGAAATTCATTACATTTTTAATGTCATCACTATTTATTTGAAAAGTTATTTGAGAAACTTGATTTTAGGAAGCATATATGTTTTATATTAAATATTGAATTATGCAAATTAAGATGAATTTGTTTTAGGGAGATTTAAATAATTAAATATGATTTGAATAGAAATTCTAGCACTCACTGAGCTCATTTAGCTCACACTCTCTTTTCTGTTTTTAAATGAAACCTCCCAGGTGCACACTCAAGGGTTCAGTAGCAGGGACTCCATCTCACAACTAGTCAACTTCGTTACGTGCTGTTGTGTAGGCATTTTTGCCTTGTAAAAATTTTGGGAACATTTGCATCTTGATGAATATGTTTTGGATTATATTTTTTGTAAAGAATGCATGTATATTAATGTTTTAAAGTTAAATGCATGAATATGTCTGAGTTTATTTTTAAGATTATTGAAGTGATTGTTGAGATTGCTTGTAAATGGACTTAAAGTCCAAAATTTGTAGTAGGGATTTTGAGATGATTATAGAAGTGTTTTGCACTTTTACAAGGCTTTCAAAAATTTTAGGTAGATTAAAATACAATCGTTATGCTGTCAAAATTTTTAATAAAAATGTTTTTAAAAAACTTCGCTGCTTATATCTTTTTAATGTTAAGTTAAGGCTTTTTGGTAAAAATGTCAATAGGTTTAGTTCCACAGTAACTTTCCAGCTGGATCAAATATCGATTGGAGGGCCATCGTGGGTTTTGGGTAGGCCGCCTAGTCATTTCAGGATAGGAGCCTGTCATTATCGATGGTAGCCTATTAAAAACTACCATCCTCCTCATTGGTCGAGTCACATAAGCTTGATATATACTATCCCTACCTCCTTCTCCTTACTCTAACACCTAAAATATTGGGCTAAGGTATACCCTAAGGGTATTGGCATTCTCTTTCTTATGCTTTACAAAAAAGCACGTCTAATGTTCTCGAAAACACTGAAGCCAACCCTCCCACTTAATGTATGACTCATAATCCCATGAATCTACTTAAGTGTATGATGTCGTAAGGTAGATGCTTTAAACTTGCTGAGGTTATAATCTAACTCTATGTCGATGTTGCACTAAAAGTTTTTGAGGATCCATCCTATATGGAAAGTCCATACGAAGATATATATACTCCTACATCTTTATGAAATCCTAGTCATATCTCCCAATGTCTAAAATTGGATCATGCTTGGCTGGTTCCAATTATAGTGGCCCTTTTTCATGAAGAAAGTGGATCACAAATCAAGCATGAGTTCCCAATATATAGCTCCACTATATTGAAGAACCAAAACTACACTCTAACATTTATGAGATCCCAAACCTGATAGGCCAAACCGACCTGCTTCAGTGCCTCTTAATCTATACATCTCTCAATCATGAGCTTTTTATCCTTAAGACTCTAAAATTTCTCCTCATAAGCCCAGTATTAAATTGCAGCATCTCATGTCAAGCTAGTGGATGTGTGATTGTCTCTAATGTTCGTGGTGAGTGAGCTCCACTCGGGTCTCTAGAAGACCCTTCACTTTTTTTTTGTTTTCTCAGTGCCTCTTTTTCTCCTTATTGTTAAATTGCTTACATTCTTCTTATCATTGTACCTAAAATGAAATAAAGAGTGAGAAAATAATGATATAAAAATATTAAATAATAATTTCCCCACACTTAAATCATACACACATTATGTTTTGTAATGACGAAAAGGCACATAATTAAAAAATCAAATTAAACTAAAAACAATGAAATTAACAAAATAATTAGAAAATTAAAATAATGACAAGAGTAAAAATATAACTAAAATGCAATTAACAAATAAAATTAGACTAATTAAACAATTCCTAAATGCAATTTCTAAAATTTAGCATAAAATTGAACAATTAAACAATTAAACCATAAATCATGCAAAATATGGAATTCATATACTAACAAGCATTAACTAATTCGTAGAAAAACACCAATTTTGTACCTAATCTATAGAAATCGATCGCAATTCATAATATATTGACTATAATCAACATTCACAAATTTAAATTTCATCTGATCAACAATGCAACTCATCAATTAAATCAAATAATTCATAGGGAAAAGAATGAGATTTAAATTATAATTGTGAAATAAAGAGAAAATTAGGGAAATATACCTCATGTTGGAGCAAGTGCAAAACCTAGCAAATCTGAGGAAGAATTGCTAAAAGCACCAAAAAAATCCAAGTGTAATTGATGTAAAATGCAAGAAAATCAATTGGATGTCGCAAAATAGCGTGAAAATGGCTAGGGTAGGTTGTAGGAGGAGGCGCATTAGAGAGAAGAGAAGAGAGGGAAAAGTGAAAGAAATGAAGATGGGTTAGGGTTTAAAAGATGGGTTTGTGGACCATATACCTGACTGTGTAAGTCATTATAGATGTGTGACTTATGACAAAGGCGTGCATATTGACATGTTTTAAAAAATTGAGCTACAAGGCCATGTTTAATTTTAGTATAACTCTCTGTGACTGTGTGTGATAATTTTTAAAAATTCCAAGGATGGACATGATCGTGTCCAGGTCACTAGAACCTTATCCATCTTAAATAAATGTTATTTTAGCATACGCGGGTGTGTACACGACTATATAAACTTATAAATTCCTAAAAACTGAAAATTTTTCACTTAAACTCAAAAGAATTAAGTAACAAATACCAAAATATAGAAGTAGGAAAAATAATAGGGATGTTTAATATTCTAACACAAAACACACCAAAAATCAATGAAATACTAAAAATAAACTCAAAAGAAAAATACAAAACAAACAAATTAATTAAAACTATACTAATTCTTGGGTTGTCTTCTAAGTAGTGCTTGTTTAACGTCGTTATTTAGACGTACTTATGCACAATTTAAGCGGCTTATAAGATTTAATTTCATTATTTCTAATTGTGAGTTCCTTGATCTCTAAGTAAACTACCTGCTTTTTCCTTATGGAGTGACTCTTTCTTTTTAACTTATCCTAGACACAACTCCAGTGAATCTTTAGAAAAAGAGTCCTAAAAAACATCCAAACTGAATGATTAAATGAATCAAAAGAATAATAAGCATCAGTATGTTTAAGGGAATGAATTATGGAATCAGATATTTTAAATGTAACCTCTTTATCTTCAAGCCTAAGCACTACTTATCTTTGCTAATATCAATAATAAACTTAACAGTGGCTAAGAAAGGTTGACCTAGAGAGGTACTTGTATGTCCTCATCTATATCAAGAATCATAAAGTCAATTAGGAAAATAAACTTATCAACCTTAACAAGTATATCTTTAATAATACCTTTAGGATACTTGATCGATTTGCCTGCTAATTGTATACTAATCCTAGTATGTTTTGGTTCACCTAATCTCAGTTTCTTAAACTATGAATAAGGCCTCACATTAATAGGTTGGCTAAAGCCTTTTCTATTTTCAAGCTACCAATTTGACAAAGGATAGTAAAACTCCCTAGATCTTTAAGCATCTCTGGTAGTTTTCTTTAAAGAATCACCAAGAATCTTCCATTTAGTGTCATGGTAGCCAACTCCTCTAACTTCCTCTTATATACTAGTAACTCCTTTAAGAATTTAGAATACTTCCACATCTATGTAAGAGCCTCAACAAAAGGTAAGTTAATATAAATTTGTTTAAATAGTTCGAGGAATTTAGCAAACTGCTCATCCATGTGATCTTTCTTCATTTTAGTAGGATAGAGGATGGTAAGCTGAAATTCCTTGACTTTTGGAAGGTGCTCTTCATCTTCAACTTTTTCTTGACCCTTGATGTCACTCTTTTCCTCACTTTAGGTCTTGTTCTCTACTTGTAACTCTTTTCCACTCCTAAGGTTGATTGCCATCACATGTTCTTTGAGGTTTGTCTGGGTGCTACTAGGCAAACTCCTTTATTGTATTTCAAAAACTAACTTAGCAACTATTTGAGTTTCTAAGCATGAATAAAAGCCTCTTAATTTCTTAATGACATTTCAATAGCTTGAAATCTTGACTCTGAATTTTGAGGAAATTTGGTCATGAGTTCTTCCAATCTTAGCTTCTTTTCTTGAGGTAGGTGTTGCTGAAATATTAGTGGAGGGTTGTTCCTTGGCTGCCTTTGATTCTCCCAAGAGAAATTTAGGTGATTCCTTCATCCTGGTTTATATGTATTACTGTAAGGATTATTTTGAGATCTAGGAGCATTCCTTATATAATCCATACACTAGGGTTTGATCACCACCTATAGTGCTTGACATTCTTAACCTGGACATCCTTGCCTACACGCCTTACACTACATCATTTGGATTAATTGAGAATTCATAGTTAATTTATCTAATTTCTTGCTTAGAGCTTCGACCTAGCCTACCAACATTATAACTACATTTATGTCATATACTCTTGCTAGCTTAGTAGGTTTTGCTCGAGAAGAGCACTACTGGTAATTGTTCATGGCCATATCTTCGATGACATTATAGACTATTATTGGTGTCTTATTTTTAGTGTTCCCTTAGCTATTGCAACGAACATCTACCGAGTTATTTGGTTTAGCCCATTGTAGAAGGTTTAAATTTGCATCCATAATGGTAAACCATGATATGGACACTTCCTTAACATCTCTTTGAATCTCTCCCATGTGTCGTATAGAGTCTTTGAATCAATCTAAGCATAGAAAGAGATGTCGTTCCTTAGTTTGGTAAAAGTCTTAGTTAGTGAGAAGTACTTCGGACGAAACTTCTCTACCATTTAATTCCATATAATGTTGGATCCCCTAAGCAAAGAATTTAACCATTAATTCGTTGAATTCCTCAATGAGAATGGAAATAACCTTAGTTTGATAGCATTGTTAGTGGCAACATTAACCTCAAATGTGTCACAAATTTCTAAAATTAGCAATGTGTGCATTAGGGTCCTCATATTAAAGCTTGTCGAACTGAGCATATTGTTGCACCATCTGAATAATGTTCGGTTTAATCTCGTCCATATTGGCTGTGAAAGTAGGTCTTACAATGTTGGACTCGATCCTTGTCAAGTTTGGTTAGTATAGTCAACCATGATCCTTGGTCTGTTATGGTTTTTGATCCTTCAGTATCATTGTTGCATTCTAAGTCCTTTATTTGTCAATCTAACTTGAACTCTCTAAGTAGGGTCCTTCGAAGATTTTTGTGAGCTATCCTCTCAATTTCTAGATCTTCATCAAATAACTGCAATTGATTTATGGAGTTGACACAAAATGAGCATTGAGATATATTACAAAGTAGGTATGAGCATAAGTATGAATGTGGACATAAATCAATCAATTAAGAATTCAATATGTTGGTAATTTGGAGATTGACACGGAATGAGTATAAAGTATGAATGTTTTAATTGGAATAATGTTGGCCTAATATCAATATATTCTTTCAACAACTAAGCTTGAAAATATTAGTCGATTTACTTCAAAAATAAATGACACAACATGCAAAGCAATAAAGAGAACTTGTGGGTTAGGAAACCCAAGAAATCATGCTCACCCACCTAATTCCAAATACCAAAGCCTTGGATCATATCACATAACACACTGACAGGGTATTTGGTTCACCTGTTGGAATAGATAAGGAATGAAATGGTTATAAATGGTTATTCTAAGGAATAGAATAGATGAGGAATAGAATGGAATGTGTATTACTCAATTTGGTTTATTCTTAAGAATTTCTAATAATAATATATGTCAATATTTGGTTTGAAAACATAAATTTGGAATGACAAAGGAATAGCTAACAAAAAGACCAAAATATCCATTACAGTCTCCACTAACTATGTTGTTGCTGCTGCTGTTGTTGTTGTTGTTATTATTATTATTATTATTATTATTATTCTTGTTATTAACAATAATAACAATAACAAGAAGAAGAAGAAGAAGAAGAAGAAGAATAATAATAATAAGAAGAAGAAGAAGAAGAAGAAGAAGAAAATTATTAATAAGACGAACAACAACAATAACAATAATAATAATAATAATAATAATAGGAAGAAAAGTTATCGCGAAACAGGTAAAGATAGGGGGAAGTATCTATAGCTATTTCTCAAAATGTAGGAATAACTAAACTTGATATTAGTTATTCTGTATGTTATTTTTTAACTTGAAAAAGAAATATCTATTTATGAAGAATACATGAACAGTATTATGTGTGCATGGCATAAGGCATTGGGCTATACTGGCCATGAAACTTAGGAACAACATTACGAATTATCTTCAAGCCTTCCCGAATTGGGATTATTTGGTCATGCCTTCATGTTAAATTTGAGTGATTGATTAACCTCTAGCAGCGGACAGCTTGGGTAGGTCCGAACCCGAACAATAAGGCAATTCGATTTCCAAATATCCAACTTTTGTTTTATACAAGGGACTGCGTAGACGACAATCCGGGAAAACTGAGCGAGAACATCTTCAACATGAGCCGAGTTTCTGTTTCCCCATATTCCAGCTTCTACTCTCTTCAATCCAAGACCCCAACCGAAGCTAAAACTAACAGTTACCGCAATTCACTTGCCTCGTTTAAACCTCGTATCTCGTTTCTGTTGGACAAGGAGCTCAGAAACAAACTAGGTCTTAGGACTGGAAGACTAAAGAAAGATTTTTATAGGCCCATTGTAAGAAGCAGCACCGGTGACTCCAGTTCTGGTATGGGTATTTCGTCCCTCTTTTTTAATTTGTTTCCTTTTGTGGTTGGTGGCTAGCCACATTTAAACGTTACTTTATATATCTTGTGGATTCCATGAAAGGTCCTTCGTTTGTTTGGTAATGGAACATTTTAGAGATTGAGATCTGTTCTTTCTTTGAATTTATTGGTTTATGCTGAGATGCAACTTTGTACATGTTTCGTTTCTTACAACTGAAAAATTGGCTCGATAAGATTGACCAAAAGACACTGTGAACTTGGGATTTGAATGAGATTTGAAGGTGAAAGTCTATTCTTAGACCGTTATTCATTGATCAGAATTTGCTGGGATGTTTTGGTTTTATATCATTGATCATAATTTGCTGGGATGTTTTGGTTTTATCTATAATAGGCAACGGTATACCTTAGTAAGACTAATGTTTTGGTTTTATCTATAATAGGCAACAGTATACCTTAATAAGACTAAGGGACCTTAATAAGACTAAGGGGTAACCCTTTCTTATCCAAGAAATTCCTCCCAACAAAAACCCTGAATACCGATTTCATTCTTATTAGCAGACCCCTGTTTTGGGCAACGAGGAAAATTTGTCCATTCCTTGTTGCACATATAGTCTTTTTAAAAGCATCCTAATTGAATCAGATAAATTCATGACATTGAATTGTGTGGGAAAATACAGAATGAAATCCTGGAACTTATTGATCTACATTAAATGCTTGCCAATTGAGGTGAACTTAAGCCGCCTAGGAATTTATGGGCCTATGGAGTATTTGAAATCATTTTTGTATAATCTTCTGGACGTCAATAAAGTGACAGAAAACAAGTGAGATAAAGGGGATATCAGCCATCTTCGGAAATGAGACAACACATTTATTCTCTTTATCAGATGTTGAAGGGCCATCTTTACCATAAGTTCCGCCTTGCATGCTTGACTGCATTTTATAATTTCATCTAAAACTGTGAGATGATCGATTTTACAGGTGATAATGATAGCAAAAACATTCTCGATGCATTTTTCTTGGGTAAGGCTTTAGCAGAAGCACTTAATGAGCGCATTGAATCTGCATTGGGAGAGGTTTTGAGTACAGTTGGCAGGTTGCAATCTGAACAACAAAAACAGATACAGGAGTTTCAGGTAGTTGAAACATGGTAGAACCTACGTTGGTAAATTCACTGAATGTATGTTGCCTGGAATTTTTGCTGTTATTTCGTTGGAAAAGATGAGTTCCTTGAAGTATTTTGTTCATTAGAGCAAAGGTACCAGCTCACTCTCTGAAAACTGATTTAACTGTAACTGATTTCAAAGTTGGTTAATGCTTCCAACTTATGCTATCAAATGGGACTTACCAATTTTTATGGATCCTTTTACCTGATTTTAGGTTGTTGTGATCTAATTGTTGCCTTTGTTTTTGATTTTAGGTTGTTATGATCTAATTGTTGCCTTTGTTGGTGTTGTAATATGTTGTTATCTTCCAAGTTGAACTCAGAGTCTCTTGCCAGAATTGCTATATGTAATTTTATTGAAATTAAGTTATGTGAGAGTTGATGGGCAAAAATTGAATGTCAAATCTTCAAATGTTTGCTTTTGCACGTGAAGCTCTCGTACTAGGCTCTCCCATTAGTTGGATTTATGCTGCAGTGTATAATTAAGTCTGCTTTTGAAAATGTAACAGATACACAAGCCATTTATCAAAATGGACCTTGATTTTGTTACATCTTGTAATATTTATTCCTGGAAGGAATTGATTTACCGAGGGCTGCATAGTTTCAGCATCTGAGGTTACACAAGCCATTTGTCAAAATGGACTTTGATTTTGTTACATCTTTTAAACATTACAGCACGAAGTATTTATTCCAGGAAGCAATTGATTTACCGAGGGCTGCATAGTTTCAGCCTCTAAGGTTTGATTTCTTGTGCTTGATCCAGCAACGTGTATGCAGGCTGATGTATTGGATAGAGCCAAGAA
>JANQAP020000277.1:1637320-1647563 GCA_026874005.2 Erythroxylum coriaceum | reverse complement strand
GTCTGCCACGGAGACTAGTTAAGAATTAAGATTCTGCTGCCAAGACCCAATTATTGGCGTTCTCAGTTATTCGTGTTTGTAGTTTATAGTCTATCGAGCAGATATATAGATCTCATTCTTAGCGGTATTTTACGGAACAAGAAAGTTTTGTATTGGATTCCGGCCCATAATTAAAATATCAGTTAGAATTGTAATTCTAAAAATATTTTAGAATTAAAAATTTAATCTACAATTTTTAAAATTTTCATATTTGCTCCTGATAAAGACCAGTACTTCAGATATTCAATATCGACCGGTATCTTGAGCCATCACAGTACCATCGGTCTGCGTTCCCTTTTTTTGCCACTATATTCATACCGTTGTTACGACTTACGTGTATGATAGATGGTGATGTTACAATCAAATGTTCATTCTGCATTTTAATAAAAATATTAACATCTAAATTATAATTAAAGATAACAGTGGAAGCAATTAAAATTAATTTAGTTGCAATTAATTAATATTATGAAATACAATAAAAACTTAATAAATAATTATAAATTTTTTATTGAACTCTAATATACAAATAATAGGGATGTGATAGTTAATATTCGTAAATTTAATTTTATTAATTTAAAATTTATTTTAAATATTAGACTTTATTTTGTATGTTCTAAAAATTTTAGGATTTATTTATATTTTAATAAAAATATTAAAATTTAACTAAATTTTGTATTTTGAAAAAAAGATCTCTTAACTAAATTACAATTAAAGTTAAGGTTGATTAGGAGGGTGAGGGAACGATAAACTCGGGTTGACTGAGGAGCTATGAGATCTAGACGCTAGCCAACTGCGCCACCATCCCCCAACTCGTAAGCTTTTGCTAAGAAAGTAGCCATGATCCCTCTCACTACATCGTAAACTTAGCCCCCACTTGATTTGGACCTTTATTGTTCTTATTATCATTTTTTGTGTCAAACTCAAACCTGGTACGCACAATTCCAATCCAATCCCCACTTGTATCTACACTTATCTTCTTCCTCTAATTCGATTCCACTTACCCTAACCCTAATTTTTTTGTTGAGAAATGACTTGAACCTGTAAAAGTTCGGGTGTGGCAATGTCTTGATCAAAGGGACATTGACTTGTTTATCTTTCTTAAGAAATGGCGACTTCAACGTCCTCCTCCTGCATAAAGCCTCCTGTGTGGAGAAGCTATGTGGAAGAGAGAGGCTGTGTCTCCCCGATCTTACATTTTAGGCCTCAACCTCGGTCTGCTCTTATTTGCTACCCTTCTTATTTTGCTGCTTTAAAACTGGGGATTGACATGTCGAAGTTATACCTTGTTTCTATGTTGAGGTGTAATTGATTTCTCTTGCTTGTTTCTACTTGCAGAAAGCATTTCTGCACAAGCCACAAACTTGTCCAGTTCTCTGCTCGGAAAAACCATGGTGCAAGTCCTTGTTTGGGATCGCTAGTGGACATTGATGGTGCTTCAGCTTCTGATTGGGTTTCGATTAGCGATCAGTTGCTTCTGATGACAAGTATTTTGCTTACTTATATGGCTGGGGTGGTTCCTATTAAGAACTCTAATTTCATTTCCCGGAAGAACGCATTGCCTGACGATTTGGTGCTTGAAAGCTCAGAGTCGTTTGGTAGGTAAGAGTAGTCAGATGAAAATTTTGATCAAGAACAATGGTTTAGTCTGCTTAGATGAAAAGAAAAGTGAAACTCTTGTTTGTTTTTGTTTTATTCCTTGTATTTGCTAGTGATATTTTTGTATTCGTTGTGCTAGGATGAAAGATGACCTTGTTAACTTGGGGTATCCCTGGCATGCTGTAAAGGCAAAACTTTTGGATTCTCTAGATGCTTTAGAACACAGGAGCGATATACGAAACAGTACCCTTGAAGTTGACCAACACTGTTCAAATCGGCCATTGAGTTTGTATGCACTTTCTGAGGGTCCAAAGTTGCGATTACTCTTGACTTGTTTGCAGAAACTTCAGGAAGAGGCAGGCACTGTCATTTTGTCTCTTTATTCTGTAGTATATTACAAAAGAATGGCCAAGTGTTCTTAAACATGTGAGGTTTGAATGAGGTCCAACATTACTTGTGAGACTTTGTTTGCAAGGAAGCAGTGGAGGTTTTTGTTGGAAGTAACTGCTTTGATGCAATTGCAATGTGACGTTGGCTATGTTTCTTGGTAATAGATTGTCGTTTGTATGAATGCTCTTTGGAATAGTCACTTTACAAATCCATAGTTTGTGACAAACGTGAGACTCAAGAAAACAGGATATAAAGTAATTTCCTTGTGTGATTCCAGAAGTCCTTGGTGCATATAATGAGTAATCATTACGTACAAGTTATGAGTATGCATAACCAAACGGAGTTAATTTTAGTGTTTTACAATGCTCAGATAATCACTGTTTCTTATTGTCTAATGACTTTATTTGATAACTTATTTCCTACCTTTCGGGAAACATCCACCGGTGTGCAATACTGGGACCTGCAAAAAGGATATGGATTTTGCTATTGATTAGATGCATTGGGTGTCTTGCTAAGGGCCATTATCTACTGTAACTATAAAATCTTGATCAATCAACTGAGTCGTAGGTTGTTATTAAATGTGGCTAATTTGAATATTGATACCGAACTCTAATATGTGGATGTTTACAATGACAAGCCAGGTGCTTCCCCTTTGATGTAGTTACAGTTGTAGAGATCCAGTGATTTGTTACTTCTTGCATGAGGAGTGTATATTTTCTTCAATATGAGTTTTGTTGAAGTAAGCAGACATGAAAAATTTTAGTGATTGGTAATTTGTTAATTCTGATTTTCAGATGAGCATTGTTTTACACGATTGTAAAACTGGCAACATGGATAACTGGATGACAGTGTTTTCTGAAACTGTTCGAAGATGCTGTCAACCTATATACATGGCTTGGTTACAAGAGGAGTTCAGTCGTCATAAGGACATGTGTGGCAGGGTAGGTTGGAATATCTTAATGTATCTCACCTGTGGTTCATTCAAAATCTTTGAGCCTTAGTAGAAAACATTTTATCTGTGCTAACTTTCTCTCCATGGAACATTCTTTTGCCCTTTATTTCTATTGTTGTATTTTCAATTGTTTTGTTTTATGAATAGTTTGTTCTGAAACTTAGAAACACTTATATGGGACAGTTATGTTGAAGATGACAGAGATTTGATTGAATAATGAAACATTATTTGTTATAAAATCCTCAAGAGAAATGAAAGATTGTTTATTATTAAATTTTTGACCTGACTTGTTTATTCTAATCTGACTATTTTATCTTTCCTTTCAGGAAATATTTTCATTGATGGTTGAAAAGTTAAAAGCAGATGACAGTATATTACAAAATATAAGAAAATCAGGCAAGACAGGTCTTTATGCAGAGTTGTTCTACTTCCTCAGATATGGCTCTCTCTGGTAAAGTTAGTCGATGCATCTTGTCTTGATTAGAACAGAAGTCTCTTTAAATTTTCATCTTTCCTTAACAATTTGGGCAAAAGGTTTTACTTTACTTGCTAAATCAACATATAATTTTGTGCATCTGTTAAGTTTTAACGCTTATGCTAATATTCTCCATGAAGCTGGTCAAGTAAATGGGTATACAGTGAAAATATTAGCCGAAAGGTCGATTTTTTAGATGCTTGACTTTTAATTCAAAAGCTAAAGACATGTTTATACTCTCTACTGTTTGGTTATGCTGAAAAAGGACTTTAGAGCCATAAAATGCACAACTGATATTATTGTGGCTCTTGTAGCCTAAATCTTCAAGATGGTCAAAATGACTGAAGAATGCCAAGTCATTCCGTTAAAATTTGGACAGAAAAATGACAAACTATCTGGATGGGACATGTTTTAGTTACTTTTAGATGCTTGCTTGTTTTCATTTTATGGTTTGTTCACAAGTTGCTCACATACTTTTGTTTGGGGATCCAAGATATGCTCTCGTTATTTTATTACCAGATCAATCTGATTTTTCTATGTCTTGGCAGGAAATGTAGCTACTATGATCAAAACTTTTTTGTTTCAAATGGGAACTCCATATTGGAAGATTTAGTGATAACTTTAGCAGATGGTGTAGCAAGTGCTTATTTGGAACTTATTTCTGTTGATGGCAACTTATCAAATGAGATTAATACCCTGGGCCTGGATATGTGTAATTTTTCAACCCGGGCACTTCAAAAATTACGTAATGAGGTATTGTATTTGTCAGTAGTATATAAGTATGGTTCTGTTTTCTATACTTTTCTCTTTTATGGTCATAGTTACCTATGTGGCATTTTTTTAGGGTCCATCAATTCCATAAATTACTGTTTGTAGGTGGCTCTGAATCAGTGGCTGTACCAGAATATTGAGGCAGTAGTTTCAATTTATGAGGATCGGTTTGACCTAAGCACATTTCAGTTAAAAGTCATCGAGAAACCAAGCCTGAATCAGACCAAAAATTTTAGTTGGTGGAGGAAATTTGTACTGAAAAAGCCTGTAACAACTTCCTCTTCCTTGTACTCTATTGTCATTAGCCAGTGCTCTCTTCCTGTCAAACGGACCATGGAATTAAGAGCCTTGAATGGATGGTATGTTTCATTGCTTAATAGCTTTATTGCCTTATAAATTTCGTTACCTTATAGCTTTATTTTTACTCATGTGCTAGGGAAAAGAATGTCTCTACATCTACTGACCTTTCCTTCTGCCCCTTGGAGTTCTTTAAGATTGATGTTTCTCATGGTACTAGAACTATTTCTGGACATATTTAAGGATCTTAAGCAAGTGTGATTCAACCATCAAATTTTGTTCCCTGTACTACTAAGTGAAGTTTATGGTCGTGATTTTATTACCATGGATTGCCTTAATATATATGAAGAAATACAAGTTGACAAAGCATTTCTTTTGTTTGTGGAAGCCAATAACTGACACTATGGCACTATTTCTTTTGGATTTACGTCATACTTTAGTTGAATTACTATGTTGAGTAGGTCATAATTACTGCACCCATCATACCCCTTATTTCATCCTAGGGGTGATCGCTTCAGTTTTGGTATGATTTTGTGGAAAGAAATGTGTCCCGTATTTTAGGCTTTATAAAAGATGGCTTACTATTAACCTTTATAGCGTGCGGCCTTGCAAGCTTTGCTTCTATTGTGACCTATGTTTGATTCTCTTTGGGTGCGGAGTATCTCATTTGAACCAAACGAAAAAAAATTACGGAATATGTAGTCTTGCTAATTGAGCTGGTTTATGCATTTATCTTTTAACATCCACTCATTCTATTTTTCATAACATTTCCCCTTTTTTCTCGTTTGACTGAATGTTTTCTTCCTAAGCCATTGATTAGTGATCTCCATTAATTATTTTTCTTGCACGATTTATGGACTGAATGAGAAACCAAATGTTCCCTTCAATAACGGATGATCTTCTAGAAATTTTTTTTTTCAACTTCAGTTTTGTTTGCTATACTCAACGAATCTTAATGCTTATACCTCATCAAATACTTCTAAACCCAATGTTATTTTATTTGATCTTCCTAAATCTGGATTACTTTTATGGTTATGATACAGGAGATACTACTTCAGTTTATACCTGGAGCTATCAGACATAACCATGCCGTTTATAAGAGCTGTAGTAAAGCAAGTCAGCAATGCCATCTCTTTCTTCCTGGTTTCCTTGATTGGAAGATCACTAGGGCTCGTGTACTCTGGCATAAGGCAGGCTTTACGATTGAAATGAGACCGGAAATGGTAGAACTTCTGTTTTGTAGCCAATTTCTCTTCATTTTTTTACTGGTGACGTTTTACCAGTAGCTATAGAAAGAGTGCCTGATTTTGTCTCCGAATACTAGATTCTTCCTTTTTGGTTAATATTCCGTTTTTCAAACCTGAAGTTCTGTTACTTCATTCAGATTCAAGTTAAATCAACAATATTTAGATATTATCCAGGAGATACCAGCGTGAAAACGCATAGTAAAGAGAGATTAGTTCCACAAAGTTATTGTATATCATCACCTTGGATCAGTAGCAAAGGCTTTAGCCCTGGATTTCCGCAGTATTTGCTGCTTCTGTAAGAAAATAAAAGAGCACTCAATTCAAAGGTTGCACCTAGGCCTGTGTATGACTGGTATGAGTGTATGAACTGTCTCAATTCCTCATCATAAGCTTCTCTGTGGTTGTAAAATAAAACAAATAATTAGTAATTACGCAGAAAACAAGGTTATTTAACGCGTTCTAGGTACTTATCTTATTAATAGCTATCGTTTGCATCGAGGCAAAATTTCCACTCCTAGCAGGTGAAGCCTTCCTACTTTAAGCTTATACAATTAACTAACTAAATGTTGTCATCAGATAGTTTTAATCAATCATATTAACAGTTTGTTTAACTTGCACGAATGTATGCTTGAGTTATTCTTTAGCTTTGCACAAAAAAAATGGTGGGAACACAGTAGCATTGGACAGTGACAGCCATGGGAATGAACATACTTTTCAAAAGATTTGCAGAAAAGCGAAAGTACATTTTAGGAGATAACCTCTGTGCCCTACCTTATTTACATGATTATCTCTTTTTGGGGAGGAGCTTCTTATTATACGCGAAATCAATTCATGGAGTCCACATCTTTTCATAAAGCAAGTTTCTCCACTTTTGAACGTACACCTCACCTCTTTAAATTAACTACCCCCATATTATAAAGGGAAGGGTTGTATATGTTTGTTCAAAGTGTACCTGTAAATTCCATTCTTGCTCTATAGTTTTACTAAATGTTTGCCTGAGAGTTCTGTACCGTAATCTATAAAACAAAAAGATTTATAGTCAGCCTTGTTCCTATTGAAATGTAAATGGCTTACAGTTCGACTCAAAAAAATTAAAAAAAAAAAGAGAATTAGAGAATTGCTTGCGAATAAAGAATCGGTAAGAGAGCTGTTGTTCGAAGGCACATGAAGCTATAAAACTTTAATTTCTAGAATCGAGCACAATCTTAGTATTGCCACTTTTGGGGGACCCTTCCATTAGAAAATCATGAAATCCGATCGTCCCATCCACTTTCCTATCTCTTATTTGAAACCTTGCGCAAGACCAAGTGGGCAAGTGGAATTGTTGCCATTTGATATTTCCATCGAAGAGATATACAGAAAAAGGAATGAAGAGGAGAGATTTATCTCTCTTTCTCTGTTTTTATTCCTGAATTCTTCCTTGGATGTAGGCTTCCAAGTTCACATGCCTATTAATGCTGACTTAGACATTGCCGTTCTCCAGGGGCACACTTTGCCTTGCATGTCTCCCAATTGACTTTGGTGTATTTTTAACAAGAAGAGCAAACGTGAGAGAGGGAGCAAAAATACTAGAGGGCCAAATTTTATTGTTTATTTTAGGAAATTAACCAGATTTTTATTACTTTTTAAAATTTTGAAATTTACAAGATATATCTTATTTTAAAATAATAATATTTACTTCTACATTCTGTAGAAAAAACAAACAATCTTCTTCAATTATGAATCCTAATCCTACAAGATCTCTTTAATTAATGTAAAGCGTTGAAAATATTGCACGTCTGTAACCGGAGCCCCCTAATCCGCCACCAAGAAAGGCTGAAATAAGTGAACTCTGTTTCTTTCCAAACCGTAAGCAATTAAGAGCAAAACAGGGAAAATTGGTAACCAGTAATTAGGACGGCCACAGCTACTTAAATTTCATTAAACTAGAACCTTTTGTAGGATCGTATGTAGAAGCACTTGCAATTTCATTTTCTTTTAACTGTTGGAATCGGATTTACGTGATAATGTTCCTAAAGAAGAAATAAGAAGCTTGCTTTCAACGTAATGTACATGTAAGCTTATCCCCATCAAAAAGTCCTTTCCGCAATTTAAGACCCTTCCAACTTACGTCGAATCGTATTCATTCCAAAAACAGTTAAAAGGTTTGTTGACTGGGCAGGGCTATTCCTATGTTGAAGTAAGCATCGCCTTAATTGACGGTTTCCTACATGGAACAATCTCCCACCTTCAAGGTTGTAAAAATAACTGCATTAATAACATATCTGCAGTATACTAATGGACGAGGTCACTAAATTTAAACAACGGAACATACGAGTCTTTTAAATCGTCACGATATTGAATTTAGTTGAGCAATCATTTCATAACCAATCCAGCAGTAGATTGCAAAATTATTCTCATGTATGAACTCATATGATCAGGTGTGGCTGTCGATTCTGATCCAATTCCTTTATTTCCTATTCTAGATCAATTTTATTTTTATTTTTATGCTCTTACTCTTTAGAAACTTCCCTACGCCGCAGAAGAGGACCTTTCTTAAGTTACGTAGCGAGAGGTTGGCCTTGGCATAATAAGAATCAGTGCCATGCTCATATACAAAACAGAATGGTTATTTTATGTTTGTGTGAACATTCAGTCTATAGACAGCAGTAGCTACGTGTGTAGCATTAAAGGCTAAAGTCATGCTTCTGATAGCAAATGTATAAAGCAAACTTCTTTGTCTTTGATTACCTGACTAGTCAGCCTCTCAACTTTGAGATTTAACTGTTTCAACCATAAACATAGAAAGAAAAGTGCGCGCAATTATATTATAATTGTTGACTCTTATCTTGGACATGTTTCTTCAATTATACGGCAAAAGTAGCAACTTTATCAGATAAAGCATACAGATGCTCGCTCAAAGCAAAAAGTCTGATAGGTGTAAATAGCTCCCTCCATCTCAATTGAATTAGTTCTCGGTTGGTTTCACAATTAATGTCCCTTAACCTATGCAGTTGGTAAATGTCAAAGAGGATGGCTTTGGCACTTTCGTTTCAAATTCTGATATTCTTAATCAGTGTGTTGCAGTCGAATTGTCTTTGTGATGATGCTGTAAGAGGATCGAGTTCTCACTTTCTGACATTTCAATGGCAGTCGTATGGATAACAATGTATAGGATTTTGTACCACACTGCCAGAAAAACGGTTCAAAACTATAGAATCACATGCCGTTATTTGAAATAATATTTGAAATAATGGTTAAATATCGGTTAACACTGTATGATTCTAAACGTTCAGGACTTAGAGCTAAGGTTGCATTTTACTAGTGTGTGTGTGTGGAATTGTGGATTATGGAATTGATAAGTGTGAATTACATCATGTTTTAGGGCTTTGTTTGTTATATATTTAAGTGTTAATTTAATCGTTTAGAATGTGTTTAGGTTAGAATTGCGTTAGTTTGTTAATTAATTGTGTTTAAATGTTTTTTATGGGTCAAGTCTTTAAGCTTAAATATTATATTTTTGAAATACCTTAATGTATTTGTTAGTGTTTCAAGGTCAACATCAAAGAACGGAGAAATTTCGGAGACATTTAGGCAGAAACAACGGCCCACGATTGTGGCACAATAGGCCACGATAGTGACAGAAGCACTGAAGCCAACCCATGATCTTGGCTCATATGCCACGATCGTGACAGAAGACTATGACACAACCCACGATGATGGCCTGATTGCCACGATTGTGACAATGTGGCCCACGATCATGGCCTGCATCGACATATGCGCAAACAAGTAAAAAAGTCAAGTTTCGAGAAATTTTTCGGACCTTTTTGACCTCGAAAAAATCGTAGGGCTGCTCAGAACATAAAAAGTTTTTAAAGAACAAGAAGAACATTGAGAAGGAGCTTTTGCATCAGCCACCAATCGAGAAACCCTAAAGAGTGCATTAAGAGATTAAGAAAGAGAAGGAAGAGAGATGTGGAGAAGAAGCCTAAGTACTTCCCGGAATAGGAGATTTTCTATCGTTGTTGCCTCTGTCATCTGTTCCAATCGTATTTCAGGTTTTGTTTTCAATTTTATTAATATATAGAATTGGGATAGCTGTTGATAAATAGGATTGTTGAATGTTGAGGAATGTCTAAACTCACCTTCAGGTTGTTTTATTCTTGATTTAATGAAATTCGAGTGATTGTGTTTTTATTGGATTAATTATGATTTAAATTCTGCACTTGCATAATTCGTTGATAAACTGAGAGGGTGAACTGAGTGAAAATTATTAATTGGGTTAACGAGAGTTAGGTAATTTAATAGAACAAGAATTAAATCAAATCGGTAATTTGTGCGAAGAGAGATCTTGCATAGGATTCTTGGTAGTTTTTGGACAACTTCAGATCTAATTAGGGTTTTGGATAGATTGTTAATCGAGAGATTGAAATTCCCATAATCTTATTAGGGTTTATTAATTAGGATTAATGGTTATAACTTGAGAGAGAGTAATCA
>JANQAP020000277.1:1522143-1537318 GCA_026874005.2 Erythroxylum coriaceum | reverse complement strand
TTTTTATTATTATTTATATCTTATTAAATATATATTATTAATAAAATTATAAGACGATTATAATTTAAATGTAATGGAAATATATAATTTTAAAAAAATATAAAACAAAATATTACCGACGGAACTAACATTTTCGTCGGTAATTCTCAACCTACTATACCAACGGACGATAATATATTCCGTCGGTAATATTGACTTATTTAGCGACGGCACATCTTCCCATCGGTATTTTTGCCGACTGTATGATGACAAATTTACGTACGGATATGGCACCGATCGGTAAATTTAGCTACGGACAATATTAGACGGTCGGTAACTTTTCCGTTGATTTTACCGACGGAAAGACATTTCGGTCGGTAATATTACCGACGGTACAGACTATGGTCGTCGGTGAATTTAGCTACGGCCGAATCACCGATGTTTTCTACCGTCGGTTTATTCCGTCGGTAATTTTGTTTACCGACGGTATATTGGTTTTTTCCGTCGGTAAATTCCGTCTGTAATTCACTATTTTCTTGTAGTGTCACTGTATACCTCATACCTTACTCGTTGAGTAGGTAAAGCAAGCACTGGCGTAGAAGTCAATTTCTTTTTCAATTCTTGAAAACTTGCCTCGCATTTTTCATCCCACTAAAAATTTACCCCCTTTTGGGTAAGCCTCGATAAAGGGGCTATAAGTACAAAGAAGCCCTCAACAAATCTCTAATAATAACTAACTAACCACAGAAAGTTGCAAACTTCTGTCACATTCTTGGCCTGTTCCCACTCAAGTATAAGTTCCACTTTTTTTGAATCCACATAAATACCTTCTCCTGATACCACATGCCCAAGAAATCCTATCTCCTTTAGCTAAAATTCACACTTTGAAAACTTTTGCGTACAACTGTCTTTCGTGAAGTATTTGCAGCACAATCCGAAGATGGCTAGCATGCTCCTTCCCATCCTTAGAATAAATTAGAAGGTCATCAATGAAGACTATGACAAATTGATCTATATAAGGATGGAACACCCTGTTCATGAGAACCATAAATGCTACAGGTACATTTGTCAATCCGAGCAACATCACTAAAAATTTATAGTGCCCATACCTCATCCGGAAAGCAGTCTTGTGCACATCACTTTCAATAATTTTCAACTGATGGTACCCAAACCTTAGATCTACCTTTGAGAATAATGTAGCTCCTCTTAACTAAACAAACAAGTCGTCAATCCTAGGGAGTGGATATTTATTTTTTATGGTAACCCTATTTAACTATCGATAATCAACACATAAGTAGAGGGTCCCATCCTTCTTCTTGACAAAGAATACTGGCGCTCTCCATGGTGACTGAATTAGCCTGATGAAGCCCTTGCCCAATAACTCTTGCAACTGAACCTTCAGCTCTTTCAATTTAGCTGGTGTCATATGATACGGTGGTATAGATATCAGTGTTGTCCCCAAGACCAAGTCAATAACAAAATCAAACTCCAGATCAGGAGGCAATCTAGGTAACTCCTCTGAGAACATATCAGGGAACTCGCATAAAATAGGGATGTCTCTAAGTTTGATTCTCTGTGTAAAAGTGTCAATCACATGTGCGAGGTCTAGTATCCCCGACGAATCAACTTCTTAGCCTTGACCACCGATATCAAACAACTCGAGAACACCCATTAGTCACCAGTAAATTTAATCGGGACTCCACCCTGAGTGTCAAACTTTACCTCTTTCTTATAACAATCAACCCTAGCACGATGCCTCTCTAACTAGTCAATCCCCAATATTACCTCGAAATTCTAGAGATCGAGGGGAATAAGATTTGCCTCTAACATAACATCACCGACGTTTACCTCACAGGCCGTATGTGCTTCATCATGGGCCACTTGCTCTCCAAGAGGAGTGACTATAATAAAAAGAGGATCTAACGGCTCCAAGGGATGACTAATGTCCTCGGCGAAGGTTACACTAACAAAGGACCTTTGTGCACTAGTTTCGATCAAAACTTTAGCATCTCTACTGAGCACACACATAAAACCTAATAATACTACACGTTAGTAACTCATACTATTTACGAGTTTATTGTTACTACACAGAACAGACATCATAATATAGCAATACAAAAACATAAAAATATACATCCTAAAAAAATATTTGTAATTGTGTTCGAATTGGCTCGAACGTCCTCCTCTGTCACTGCATAAACTCGTGCTTGAGTTAGTTGAGAAGAACGCTACTGACCTGCTGGAGGCGTACTACTACTCACACCAATCCTCTGTGTAAATCAAGAAGACTGAATACCTACCCTGGTAGTCTCCCCTTGGTGTCTCACTGGTTGTACTGAGCTGTCTCTCTCTTAAGTTGATGTCCAAGCCAGTTGTGGACAATCTCTCCCTAAATTCCCTATCTCTCCACACTGAAAACACTTCCTCGGTTCTGTACACTTACCTGAATGTATCTTTCTGCAGTTTCTACATAGTTCAGGCCAAGATGATCGAGCTTGAAAAGTGGAGCTGATAGTAGGGGCAGTGCTCTGACTTCTTAGTCATGGTGACCGTAAACTAACAGCTGATGATGCAACACTTCCAATACTACCCGAAGCTGAACTACCACAGCTCCTCTTGGGCTGTTGGCATATGACTAGGTAACATTACTAGCTGCTGAGGTGGTGGTACCTATGGTGGTATTTGTGGCACTCCAACCCCAGGCTGCTGCTGTGCAGTGTACTATGCCCACCATGTCATCACCTACTGTAGAGCCTCTCACAGCATCGATGGCAAACCTGGCTGCACTTCCTGTGACTGTACTTCAGTGTGAGGCTACCTATAGGCCGAAAAGCTAGCAACAATAGGTTCTGCAACTGATTCAATGCTGTGTTCCTCTGGCTCGGGTCGTAAAGGTCCATCCTTATGACATCTTCCCCTTCCTCGTCCAACCAGTTATCACTATAAAATCAAAGAAAAAGATGTTATTTCATAAAATAGATCGGACTAAGCCTAGCTTATCTAATGTCCCAAACACCCCGAGGAATGTCGACAAGTACTCTCACCGAGGTCAAAACCATCTGATCATAAGGACGTCAACTTAACAATCTGAGAGTCGACTTCTCGACTAAAGACTTTCGACACCTAGACTTGACTCCTAAGGCTCATTAATCTTTTGAAAATAGTAAAATCACTTTTGAAAATGTAAAAACCATGCTATGATAACAATTTAATTGTCACAACCCGGAATCACATTGGGCCCATAACAATCGCTACATACCCGGGTTAAGGATACTCACTGTACCCTTAACCCGACTATGCAAGGCTAACTTAATATCTTTAAAAAAAATTTGAATAGCACAAAAGGTTCACACATAAGGTTATTTACAAACCACAAGACAATCAAAAGTTAATTTACAAAATTATAAAGCATATCAACATAATCATGAGTCATTATACAATAAAAGTACAAAACAGAGACTACCCACATGCGGTAATACGCCAAAAATGTCAACAGACTGCACGATCCACTCAGAAATTCAAACTTAACAAGTTAACCTGCATGGTTGGGAAGAGGAGGGGGTGAGTAAACCAAGTACTCAGCGAGCAGAAAAGACATATATCACAAATAAAACTAGTACACACCAAAATAGTCTAAATACCTAAGGATAATTTTACACAACTAACATGCACATAACCACTTATGAAGTGAATATGCATGACATAGAAACATATAGACCTAGCTTATGACTCATGCCATATTGGTTAGGAACCACATAGGCCTAGCCTGTTAATCACTCTTTCAGGGAACATGGGTTCCAGTTGTAGTACACAAGAGTAAAAAAAGCATCACATGTAAAAATCAAATCTCTTCAGGAAGCCAAATATCATAATAGCCTAAAACAATTATGTGTGTCATCACTAGTAGGCCAAATTAGTGTGCACACCCACCGAATCCCAATGTTGGCTCGATTTTCATCTGTGGTGAGTCCAGACTACAGTCGACAAGAGCGTCATGACCGTAGGTGATGACCTTGTCGGTGACCATACCTCTAAGTGTGCAATCACCTGCGAGCCATGTAGAATGGTGTCGTTACAAGGATTCGATTTTTGTGTACCTGCGTAAACGGTATGAGGGTCGCTTAATCTATTGTGCCCAGCACACGATTGGCCAATCGTTTCCTCACCAATCACAAAAAAATCATATACAAATATTAAGTACAAAAAAGTCAAGTAAGGTGCTAAGTCTTTATTTATCGGTCCAATCAGTAAAATGGAATTGTGCCATAGCTCTAAGCTAAAAAAGAATACATACATGCAACATACATGACTCGGTTATGCATATGTAACTTCCAAAATAATATTTCATGCAGTGAAAATCATCTTTTGAAATCCAAATGCCAAGTTATTCAAAAATCTAGTTTCAGAAAATAAAACATTATCCTTTGCACTTCAATTGTAGGTTTGTTGAAAACAATATCATTTCTCAAAATATGAAATAAAAATAACAGTTCCACTCTAAGTGCAAAGAGTTATTCAAAACAATGTCATTTATTAAATACATAAGTATACTAGCATCTATTTGAGAATCAATTCTACTATGTATTATCTGGGTTCAAAATTCACATACAAGTCATAATGCATGTCTTGAGATGTCCTGATCCCATTTGAAAGATATGTTTTCCCCAACTCACCTCAAAAGAAGGTGTAAACTCCTTTAACTTCAATAATCCTCTGTATGAGCTCCTTGATCCACAGCTCCCGAGCCTTTATAAATATAAATGTAATGTACTTACTACTCAACATATATCCCATATTTATACACTACCACATAAGTGTATAAAACACAATATCACAATTTTTAAGCTATAGGATTCGGCCATGAAGCTTCTCACATGGTTACTTCTCTTATTATTCACATAAGCTTTCTTTTGCATTTTCCAAGGCATTTAATGCCTTTAATACAATGCTTATACATTTCAAAGTATAATTGAGCACATTTTTATCCAAGCACATTATGGCTCTAAGCTAAAAGAAAATACATACGTGCAACATACATGACTCGGTTATGCATATGTAAATTCCAAAATAATATTTCATGAAGTGAAAATCATCTTTTGAAATCCAAATGCAAAGTTATTCAAAAATGTTGTTTCAGAAAATAAAACATTATCCTTCACATTTCAATTGTAGGTTTGTTGAAAACAATATCATTCTTCAAAATATGAAATAAAAACATCAGTTCCAATCTAAGTGCAAAAAGTTATTCAAAACAATGTCATTTATTAAATACATAAGTATATTAGCATCTATTTGAGAATCAATTCTACTAGGCATTATCTAGGGTTAAAATTCACATACAATTCATCATACATGTCTTGGGATGTCCTAATCCCATTTGAAAGATATGTTATCCCCAATGCACCTCAAAAGAAGGTGTACACTCCTTTAACTTCAACAATCCTCTGTATGAGCTCCTTGATCCACAGCTTCCAAGCCTTTATACATACAAATATAATGTACTTACAAACCAACATATATCCCATATTTATACACCACCACGTAAGTGTATAAAACACAATATCACAATTTTTAAGCTATAGGATTCGACCATGAAGCTTCTCACATGGTTACTTCTCTTATTATTCACATAAGCTTTCTTTTGCATTTTCCAAGGCATTTAATGCCTTTGATCCAATAGTTATACATTTCAAAGTGTAATTGACCACATATTCATTTTTACTTCTTTGGTTAAATGCTCTTCTTCATTTCGTTCTTCACTTCTCCTTCTCCATTCACAACATTTTCTCACCAACTGTATACTCACGATTTGAGTTGCCATCATCTTTTACCTTAATACTTCAAGATCCTTACTATTTCTTCTTCTTGTCACTAAAAGAACCCACCTATTCCACCCTCCATGATGATGATTGTCTAATATAAGGAGTTAGGGTTTCTTAGAGATTTTGAAGAAGTTTTGAGTGAATTAAGTAAGTACATACTTGATCTTCATGGATTGTTTTAAATGAAATATATATATGGTGATTGTTTTGAGATTAAATGATAATGAAAATAGAGTTGATTTTATACTACATCGTGGATGAATAAATCGACATATTCATGTCATATTTTTATGTTTATCATGAGTAATAGATTATGGAATGTTATAGTGTTGGATTGATAGTACAATGGGTGATTAAAGAGTGATGATTGATAGTACATGGATTGATAGTACAATGTTATGTTTTCATATAATGATAAATAATAGATTATGTAATTATTTTATGGATGATTAATAATGAAATTGGTGTTTGAATGAGAGTTGATAATTAATGAATAAAGAGAAACCTAATTTTGTGTATAAGATTAGTGCAAAAATGTAAATGAAGGAATCATATATATATGTTCTGTTTTGAGTATATGAGAAATGTGAGTTATAAGTTGTCATGTGAGAAAATAGATTGAGCTTTGAAGTTAAAGAAAAGGTAAGTGTAGTGTCACGAAAAGAGAAGAAATAAGATGATAGTTTAAAGATAAAGTGAAGTTGATAATGAAGTTGAATGTGTGGTGAAACATTTATGAATGTATGGATACTTGGATGTCCTGTTTTTGTATATAAGATGAATAATGATTTATGATGTATTTCAAGAATGTTTTTGAGTTAGAAATGAGGTGAGAATGAAAGGGAAATGCAGTAGAAATGATTAATTGAGCTTAAAATGGCTTGGTTATAATATATGAGAGTTAAAAATCTAGAAAAAAATATGGAGGAAGATACAGGAATTTTTGGATTTGAATAACCTACGATCATGGGAATGCATCCACGATCATGGGGACGCAAAAGAATGGCTGGAGCGTTCTGGTGGCTAAACCAACGGTCGTGGGAAGTCATCCACGATCGTGGGAATGACCAAAAATGTGAATTCTTCTTCTTTAAGTGAGATTTGAGACAACAAATGATAAGGTACTTTCCTATGATGCATTTAGCCTTGAAAGTGAACCTATGAATGCTAATGTGATTCAAAGAAGATGAGTGATGTGTATTACGTAAGAATGAATGAGAACTTGAATATTATGTGATCATATGATTCTAGAAAAGAAATGATGAATGATTGAATCATGATATTAGAATGACCAAGTTCTTTGAGTTATAAACATAAGTGTAAGCTTGATATACATAAAAGAAATGATGATTAAATCATCTAGAGATGTGATTAAAGAAACATACCTGGAATAGTCGAATTGAGCATGCATTATCTATTACACACACACACACATATATACACATAGGTACGATTGAATGTTTATGTGATTGTGCAAATTAGTAACGTGTGTACAATGTGTGTATTACATGAAGTTGATACATAGGATTGAACGTCAGTGTCTAGACATTTTTGGATCATAGAAGCAAATGCTAATCTAGAGTGTACTGTGAGTCAACCTAGATGGTCTCATATTATTTGATTAATTTTATTTAAATTTCTGTATTGAACTGATTATGATGTGACTGAAATAATTCTGAACCTTAATAATCCTAGGAGTTTGATAAATTTGAATATATTGGAAGTGCTTCATTGAATGTGAATGAGAAAGAAATAAGTGTTCTCAACGTTTCGTTGAATGCCAGACATAGATCCGATGAAAATGAAAAAAAATGAATGTGTACTGAATAAATGTGAATGACTGCATATATGTGAATTAATGCATTTCATTACATGATATGCATAATCAGATAAATGTAGTTATGACCAGAGTGACCTCCGAAAAAGAGCTTAAAGCTCATAATGTGATTAGGAGCCAAAGGCTCAATGTGTATAATGAGCCCGATATCCCTAAAAAATATGGGACAGTTGTCAATGGGCCCGGTATCTATAGTGGATACGAGACAGTTAAAAGGCACTCGATTACAACAAAGTAACAACTGAAAGTGAGTCACATTTGCATTGCTTATAAATAAATTGATGTGTATTAAAGGAATAATTGAAATGAGATATATGTACTGTTTCAAAACTGAAGTGTGAAATGACGTGCAAACTTTGAATATGTGAATTGTTTGTGAATATGAATATGTGAAATGTTCTATGTTGCTATGAGTAAGCCCATCGAGGATGGTTTGCTCACTGAGTTCGCAAAACTCACCAAAATTGTAGCGTTGTCTATCAGGCTCAGAGGAGATATCCAGTTAAACAAATTGGAGTATAGCCACCAAATTTTGACGTAAGCAAGGGGTCAGGATCTATTTGCATCTACATATGTCTTCAGTCATTTTTGTATTAAGATTTGCTTTTTGCAACTATTGAATATGTTTATATGAATTATGTACAATGCATATATGAATTCAATATGTAATAATACTTTTTATATTTGTAATAGGCCCAAATGAATACTAATTCTGATGATGTGTTTAATGTTCGTAACACTTGTGGCTGAAAATGTTATGAATAAAAGGGCCAAAATTAATTTTGGATTTTCTGAAAATGCATATGATGCGTGAAAAGTTTGCAATGATTCGATGTGATCTTCCTAACATGCCACTTTCATAGGGCATATGCTCGAATGTCCTCGGGATGTACAGATATGTGTTCAATGGAAGTGGGATGTTACAAGTCAGATCATATTTCTTATTTATTTTCCATTTTTATTATTATATAGAATTGGGAATAACAGTTTGACGATAAGATTTTGAATGTTGAGATATTCTAAACTCACTTTCGGAGTTTTGTCTTTGAATTAATGAAGTTTGATTATTTGTGAGTTATTGGATTTGTTGTGGTTTAATTCTGGATGTGCATAATTCGATAATAAACTGAGAGGGTAATCGAATAAAAAAATTATTTTAGGCTAACGAGAGTTAAGTGATTTAATAAAACAAGAATTAAATCAAATCAGTAAATTGTGCAAAGAGATATCTTGCATAGGTTTCCGATAGTTTATTAGACAACTTTAGAACTAATTAAGGTTTTGGATTGGTTGTTAATTGAGAGATTGCAACTTCCATAATCTGATTAGGGATTATAATTTAGGGTTAATGGTTATATCTCCAAAGAAAGTAATAAACCCTAGGATTGTCTAGAACTAATAATCTAATAATTCATAATCAGTTAGGCTAGTATTAAGGATAGGTAAAATTCCCTCTCTCTCAATTGGTAGTTCCTTAGATTGATTCTTGGCTGTGTGTTGAAATCGCTAAATTATTAATATTTAGTGATTGATTCTTGAGTTGATTTAATTGATTGAATAAAATTCTTGTTTTAGTCATTACATTTTGAATTTCTACGATTTATTCTGGCCTTAGATTTTATGGTTAGATTATCCTTCCTCATGGGATCAACACCTTATGTACCACAAGAACGAACCGAGCGCTTGTGGATTATCAAGGAAATTTATTAAAACTTACATGCATTAAACAATCGATCAATTGTTAACGTAGCGTGTCGTAACACTACTCAAAATAAGTAAACCTACAACTATAACAGTGTTGAATCTGGGTCGATCCCACAAAGAGTGTGTGTAAAGCTTTTGAAATGAAAAAAATTGGTTTTTAGGTTATGGGGGTTTTGTTTGATTTAAAATAAAAAAATGAAACAAAACAGAAATACTGAAAACAAATTGAAGAAAACATTCCAAAATGATGCAAATTGATGAATGTGTTAGGGACCCGGTCATTAGTTTAATCTCGACCTACACATGACTAAACATACCTCAATGAATTGTTATTCTTATACCTCTCATAGCAACTATTAATCGTAGGTTAACAATAAGCTCTGTTAGCCTCGATTTTCCCTTAGGTTATATTTAATTAAGAAGATCTTGTTAATTAAACCTAGCTATCAAACAACCTAAAACAAGCTCTCTAGATTTAATTATACAGTCGTATTAAGAGTTATGAAAACAGATTAATCAAGGCAATAATCACACGAGCTCGGGTCATTTAACCTAGGCTATGTTATCCTTAATGATTAAAAACCATTAGTTGTCATAAATGAATAAAAAAAACAACGATTATGTATTGTATTCGATTCTAGCAATGGGTCTATACATAAAAATGATTAAACAGAGCATTTGATAATTCTTACATAATACCCAATTCAATAAATGCAAGATAACATGATCAATTCCAAAGAGAGAAAGAATACAAAAAAAATGACAGATATGCTTAACTAGGTTCTTTGGCATCGATATCACCTCTAAACCAGTGTCGGGAAGCCTAGCCCTCCATTGGTCTCCAAAGGATGAGAGATTTGCCCCTATTTTTCATTCTCTCAAAACCTCCAAGCTCTAAACATTTCATAAACCTTTTATAGCTGCTACCATCACGCAACATGTCTATTTATATTAAAAACTAGGGTTTAAGTGAGATAGAAAAAACTCACGGGCATGAGTGGTTGGCTCACAATTGTGATTAGCTTCCTTGAAGCCCATAGTTGTGAGCTATTATTGTATAGGCATAACATAAGTTACACACCCATACAAAATGAGTTATGGGTGTGAGAGATGACTCGCGGCCATGACAAAATGAAGCATGGCCTTAAGGGATGAATGCCTTATATGTTTTTCATTTTATGTACTTTCTTATCTTCTCTTTCTCTAATCCTTCCCGTTCTTGCTTCATGAAGACAAGTGAGTGTGAGTCTTAAGAAGACGACTGAAATGATGTGCTTTTGAATCACTTTAGCTCTTTCGCTTCTAAATTGTACCTAAAACTAAATATGAACTAAAGTGAATGTCTTAAGTATTTTATGGCATTGATCACTAAGTGTTTTAGAATAAATGTATAATCAATTAAGAACATATCAGCTGCTTAATAAAGATATGATTTAACCAACTAGAGAATAGATGATTATAGCATGATAAAGTGCAATTTCATAGTTTAAGAAATTCTATCAACCTATATGATGAATTAATTCTAATTAATTTAATGATGATAGTAAGGGAAGTACCTATCTAAACTTTAATTATCACTAATTCCTCTATTTGTTTTGTTCTTTAATTTTTAATCTATTGGTTATATCCTTGTTTAGGATTTGTTTTATTTTTTATTCTTTTACCCAATATCCTATAATCAATTATCTTTATCAATTATTTATAATGAATAGTTGTAAAAGAGTTTTGTACGTCTATAGAGCCTCTTCATAGGATCAACCTCTAATTACCATTATATTTGAGCAATAAGTGCAATTGCCTTTTTTTGTAGTAGTAGACTAGAAATAGAGAAAAATTTAAAGGAAGAAAATTACCATAATTATTTGTTTATTTAAACACCAAATAATTAATCCTTAAACCCAAAGTCACAAACAAAGTATATATAAAACGAATAAAACAAGGGTTCAAATATTACATAAATGTAAAGGGAAAAACATTTTCATAGTCATTAAAGAGAGGTAATAAACCCTTTATCTCTTACAAACAAAAAGCTAGAGAAAAAAACAAAACAATGCAAATTTAGAAGCAATGAAAATTTAGAGATAAACTAAAAAATATGGATTAATATGAATAAGTAAAACTAAAAAAAAGTAACAAAGAAAAAAGTAAGCAAACAAAATAAAGAAATGATTTAAATGAACTAAAAACAAGAAAGAAAGTAAGAAGACCAAAAAAACAAATCAATTTATCTGAACAAATAGGTAACAAAATTAGAATTCAACCAAGAAAAGATACAGAAAAGAAAAAAAAAGACCTGTAAAATAGGGTACAAAATGATCTAAGAATTAGGTCAAGATAAGGTGCTCCTTGAATGTTGTAATACTTATCTAAGTCAATGTTATAATATGAAAAGTATTCTAGTGAAGAGAGATGTCAAAGAGAAGAGGATTTTCTTGCTTTAAAGAAACAGGAGGGCAACTAGGTGAAATATTTTAGTTTGGAAATATAGTAACAGAGAGAGGATAGATTCACAATATTTTGGGTTGAAGAATTAGGAAAAAAAATGAATAAATAGTAGGAGCTCATTAAAGAGAAGATGGAAACCATTTGTTATGAATGATAAAGATAAAAATAGGTTAGGGATTATCACGCAATGAGAGAGGAGTATCATCATAAAAATAAGAAAATAATTTGCAAATTAGGTTCAAGATAATTCGATGAAAGGAAGGAGATAGGACTGAAGAGAAATCAAAAACTAATGTAAGGCAGTAAGGCAAACAAGGAAGTGGAGGTGACTCTCTACTTTTTAAGGAATCAATGAGATCCTTTTTTTTCAATTTAGGGTTCATAAAAGGGTTAAGAAAGGACCAAAAGCCTTTCATCATCTAAGGGCCTCGATCCTTCTTTTAGATCCAATGGCTCATGTTTTTTTAACCTATTTCCCATTTTCATTTTTCAACTAATTTTCATCCTTTAAAATTATCTCTTTTATTTTTAATTAATAAATTATGAAAATTCTTGAAAGTTTTCTACTAATTTCTTTCTGTCTATGTAAAAACCCTAGAAATAATTTAAAATGTTGAAAATTTTTAGTTACCCTTATTATTCAATTTTATTCTTATTTACTCAATTTTATATAAGTAAAAAGAAAATTTCCTAATATGAAGCATAGTGAAAAGATAAGTGGTATGTTAAAATAAAATGAGCAAAAAGTCTATTTGAAAGAAATTAATTACTAATTAAATTCTTAGGTAAAAGACAGAGTTTTCTTATAGTTTAAGTACCTTTATAAAGAAATCCTCAATCTTTAAATTTATCAAAAAACACCTTATGATTTTTAGATTTTAGAAAAATCCCTTCTTATAAACTTCCACTAAAAATAACGATAAAACACACGTGATGTGTATAATACTTATGGATCAATAATACATGGAAACTTAACATAACACTTAAATTTGATATGAACCAATCAAACATGAACTAAACTAATAATTATTACAGTTACCTTAATTCAATAATTTAGTTTAGTTTTAATTGATTTAGGTCAAGTTTAATAGCTGGCTTAAGTTTAATATATTAGTAATATTTGATTGGTTCATTTATGTTGCTCATATCAAGTGTGTTTCGTCATTATTTTAGTAAAAACTTTGCTAAAACAACTTCATTATGATTTGGTTTTGGACTTCAAAAATTTTCTTCCTGTCTTTTTAGAAATAAGGAGAACATACCAGTGACATGGAGGCAAATCTTTCACTTTATTTGGAAATTAAAGAACAGTATTACTAGAAGTTATAGTAGCTATTTTTATTCAATACATCAACAGCTTAAGGAAACTTTAACTTCAGTAGTAAAAGTATGGCACTGGTGCAATATCTTAATATCATTATTCAATTATTTTCTTCTTGACATGCTTACTCTTATATGACTAAGATTTATGTTCTCCAACATGATTTCTTTTTTCTGTTCTAATATGTTATGATAAAAACTTTGCTTGTCCATACGTTTATTATTAAAATTTCTTTCATTCCTTTCTTTCTAAATAGCATATATTGCAAAGCTTATTACTATCTTAAAGATATTATAATCCTCTTTCTCTAGATGTCTTTTGGAGGTGCATAAAAATATGCTTCTAGTTATCATTATTGTAAAGGTGATTGCTCATCTATTAGATCCTCATCCATACATATTTGTAGTAGTTAAATTTGAAGAAGAGGTTATCTTTTGATTTAGGATCAATATTGTAAGGTTTGCATATGAAATTTAGGCCAAGATGGCTTTTGATTCTATCAAAAGTACTTAGCATGTTTTTGATGGCAAGCAATAAGATAAAGAATAGTTTGGGAGGAATTTGTTTACCTTATACCAGATTCCTATAATGTATTTTGTCTCCTAAGTTCCTAAAAATGTGATAGCAAAAATGGTTAGTTAAGAGTCTAAAAGTTTTTCTTTTACACCTTATGTTATCCTTCATCTATTGATTAGGATTGTTCCTTGGTAGATTGTCTGGAATAATAGAGAAGTCTCTTTATTTAATATGCCATTGATTGCCTCTTGTAAGCTTACCAACCTTAGCATTGAGGTTCAACATATACCTCAATTTATATGCTTTAAAAATCAAGAATAAAGGTCTAATTTCACTTCAATTCTCAAACTGAAGCCCAATTTCTTTATCCATCCTCTATGTTATACTTTATTTCCTATAAAGCATCCTCCTTAGCATAAGGATTTTTAATATAGTCCAAGAAGAGTTAGCCCTTATTTTGATTTCCCAAAAGAAATGATTCTCTAATTAGTGTAAGTGAACTTATTATACCTAAAAGTAGACTCCATATCCCCTTGGAAAGTTATACTTCTATTAAATATTTGTATATGCCAAATACCTAAACCTCCCTCTTCTTTTAACACTCTAGCATTTACCTATTTAAATTTACAAAATGATTTTTAGTAAGTATCCTATATCGATAAAAAGCTCCTCATCATTTTATTAACGATTTTATGATGTTATTAAGAAGATCCATATATGAGATGAAATAAAAAGTAAGTTATTAAATATGGATTTAATAATCTACATTCTCCCTATATCAAACAAGATATTATTAGTCCAGTGGCTAATTCTGCTATGGATTATGCCAAATAGGGGTTAGCAATCACCATATGTTGTTCTTTTGATTGTAATAGGGATTTGTAGATATTTGAATAGTAGGAGCTTGTTAGATCAGAAAATAAAACATGCATCGATTTTGAAGAAACAGTAGATTTCAAAACTTTTTAGAAATCAAAATTTCAGCGGAAGCAATATATCCAAATCAACATACATAGCCACATATGATACAGTATAAGGAAAAACATTTGCATAATCACAAGATGGAAAATATGATCAACTCCTTTGCTACAGCTTTAACTCCTCGCTGTGCTATCCTATCCTCAGCAATGTATCCTCTCCTAAGTGATATATCCTCTTCACCTTATTGTATCCTCTTCTTGATATTGTATCCTTAACCAATCCGATCTACCACTGTTCTTCTTGGACAACTTGGTTAACAAGATCCTTTGGTGGGAAAGGAGAAGAAAACTTTGGGGGAGATTCTTCTTAGAAGAAAGTAGCCAAAAATGAGACACTCTCATGCAATTTTCTGATCACCATGTAAGATAGGAGAGAGATAGTCAAAACAATGCAAGAAACCTTTCTTACACCCTCTCAATTTCTATTAACCTCAAAGGAAAGAAGAGATTTGCATCAAATGCATCACTTCTTTTTTAATCAATCATAAAGAAGTCAATAAATGAGACTCTTCTCATTTGTCTTTAAGATGGCTGTATGAAAAGACTATTAACCTAAATGTGACATACCAAT
>JANQAP020000277.1:955933-977496 GCA_026874005.2 Erythroxylum coriaceum | reverse complement strand
AATTCCTACTAACTCCTTCTTTTAATTTATACCACCTTACAAAATTCATAATATACCATATTAAACTCCAAAAATTTCTAATTCATCAATTCTAAGTTATTTTCATACTTGATAATTCACGAAAATAAATAAAATAAAAAGAAAATTATAAAAATCCTAAAAGCGGGATCCAACAGATCTTCCTCTCTATACACCTTTCACGCATATCTCAGTCAAAATGGGTCCTAGGATTAAGTAGACAATCAAGTGAGCACAACCAAAAGGCCACGTATGAGTCTTAGGGTACGATTAATGGAATCAAGCGGTGGATTAGAGAACGCCATTTTCGATTTACTTGGAAGAGGAAGGTACTCATTTTCGAACTCTTCGCGCTAAAAATATAGTTGTGCCAAAATATTTAGATTTAATATCTTGGAAACCCTAGGACTAAGAGAGAGGGTTGAGAACTTAGGTCACTGAATTCAATGGGAGAAATTCATGATCTTTAATTTTGTTGTATATGAGGAATTAACCCTTGAATTCTTTACGTCCCTTCAATTTAAGCATAGTAACACTAAGGAATTCTAGTTTTGATTGCGTGGTTAACCATATGTGTTGAAATATGAAATGATGTGCAAAATTGGTGGACTCTCATAATTGACCATTGTGGATCAACACGATGATTTTCATGATAAACGGTATTGGGTCGAATTAACAGTTGGACAACTTTGGTCATAATAATGCACACAATAACATCATTCACAATCCTGAAGACTTGTTGTTACACAAATTCATGTGCCAAACCATTTTCAACAAAAGGGAAAGCAACAAGTGTTCAATGAAGGAGTTATTTACTTTTGTGGTGTATGGATCATAACATCCAAGTTTGTACAACC
Source organism: Erythroxylum coriaceum (assembly GCA_026874005.2). Lineage (NCBI taxonomy): Eukaryota > Viridiplantae > Streptophyta > Magnoliopsida > Malpighiales > Erythroxylaceae > Erythroxylum > Erythroxylum coriaceum. The sequence continues at coordinate 976,621 of JANQAP020000277.1, read as the reverse complement.
ATTCATATTTTTAATACGATTATTGTTGTTCTGCAAAAGAGAAGCAATGATCTTGACAAGGGATACTTGGTTACTACTATCGCTGCTCACTATGGTGTTGATTGTGAAGGACTAACTGTGCATTGGTCTGATTTTCTTAGCCATAGATATCTGCAGAAGGCTGAAAATCTTGGAGGTCCACTATATGGAACTTTGATATGTCGGCTCAAAATCTCATGTGAAGAATAGGGCAGGACAGACCAATTTGAGCTCAGCACCACTGTAACAACAAATTGAGGAATCGACCAGTGAGGAATCTGAAGAAGAAAAAGTCGACATATAGGAGCAGGTGTTAAATGCCATCTCAGACAATACCAAACTACTGAAGGAGGTGAGAGAGGAACAACCTCAGACACCATCACCAACTTAATCGCTATAACGATTTTATACTCTAACCTTTGTCTTTTTATTTTGTTTTTATATTTTTCTTGTTATTTTGTTTTATTCCCACCTTACAAGTTATTTGTTCTTCTCACATTAAGTTAAATGTGTTGTCCAAGTGTAGGGAGGTGTGCACTGTATTTTTATTTTGAATGTTAATTTTGCATATTGTATGTTAGTTTTTGCTTAGGTTTTCATGGTGTGAATTGTGTGGATGTGTCAATGGATAGGACTTAACGGAATTAGTTTAGCTTTGAACATAGTCTTCTAAGTTATAAAGTTTATTAGTTTGTGCAATTCGTGCCTTAGGTATCTTTAGTTAAATATGCATATTAATTAGGATCTGACGTTAATTTGCTCACCTTAGGAAATTTGTCACATATATTTATAATCATATGTCAATTGAATAAGTAATGTTGTTAGTATCTTTTCATAAAAATGATTAGATAAAGAAATTAGGTAGGAAATAAAATGTGAAAAAATATATATATTAAGCAAATAACTATTCCACTAGCCTTCGGGTTATGAATAAAGATAGCAGCCAGTTGAGAATATAATGTAGCTGAGTAACTGAGGCACATTCATTACAAATGTTTGCCTTTACGTCAAAAGGCTATGATGAGATTCCAAGCAAGCCTATTAATAAAAACATGAGTTAGTTGAGTAACTGGGGGACATTCATCACAAATGTTTGCCTTCACATCAAAAGACTAGGTCAATGTTAAAGAAAATTAACAAAATGATGCTTTAATAAATAAATCCTACTGATCTTTGTTAATAGCATGATTTTTCATGAAAAGCTATTTAGTAATGTTTGCAATTTAAATTGACTACTGCTTATCAATGTGTGTATGTAAGTGTTAAGGTTGAGTGAATATGACGTTAAGATATTCATTAGTATGTATATTTATTCTAAAGTGCTTAGTCATAAATTACATAAGTTAATAAATTAGAACAACTTGAAGGGTCGTGTTTAAAGTTAAATTAGTTTCATGAATTTTATTGTCATTATATCATCATTGCATATGTGTGCTTACATGTTTGAATGTTTGGTGAGTTTATGTTACATTTTTATTTTTTTGTTTGAGGATAAGCAAAGTTCAAGTGTGGAAATGTTGATAGTTATAGGTTACATTATGTTTTAGTGGTTAATTTAATATGTTTTTAGTTGTTAATTAGATGATTTGTGCATGTTTAGGTTTAGAATTATGTTAATATGATTAGGTGTTTGTTATGTGGTTTAGAGCATGTTATCGGGCTTTAATTTATACGTTTAAGGTGCTTTGATGTGTTTGTTAGTGTTTGAGATCAGGTAAAGAAGATTGAATAAGTTTGGAGAAAATTTAGAGGAAGACTCAAGGTCACGATCGTGACAGAAGCAACCCAGATATAGCCACAATCGTGATTGAATGGGTCGCGAACGTGATAGGGGTAATACAATGCAGGGATCTGCTTCCATTTATATTTTTAGAGGGTCGTTTTGGATTTTTTGGCCTGGGTAAAACCTAGTTTTTACCCTAAAAGGCAAAAACACTATAAAATGGAAGAGAAATGGCCTAATCAAAAGAGCCTCCATCTTAACATTTCAAGAAAGAGCTAAGGAAGAGAAAGAAGAGAAAAGGGGAGAGAAGAAGAAGAAGAGGAGGAGATACAGTTGCCACCTTCAGCCATCCTTTCCAAGTTAATTTCTCATTGTGTCTAATTCATTTAATGTATGAGATGGATATAAGGATGAAGAATATTTTTTTAAGGATGTTCTAAACTTCATTTAGTATTGTTCTTAAATCAATTGTGATTTGATTTCTTTTGATCTTAATGTACTAGGTATTGTGATTTTTTGTTGTTTTTGCATACTTTCGTAACAAATCGAGATAGTGAACCAATACTAACATGATTAGGTTAGGTAATGAGAGTTAGCAACCTAATAGACCACATAAACAATCAAATAGATAATTATAATATGAGAGATCATGTTTGAGGACCCGATTATTTATTAGAGTGCTTAAAAACTATTTGGAATATGGGTTGTTTGTTAATTGAGAAATTATAATTTCAAAACATAGGATTCAATTAGGGATTATGATTTAGGGTTTAATGATTAGGTCTTGAGAGAGGATAATCAAGCCATTGAAATTTTAAGACTGATACCCATTAACTCAAAAGTAATTAAAGTAGCAATTGACAATAGGATAAATCTCATCTTTTCATAATTGGTTAATCTTGTCTTGTTTGATTTCTTAATTGTTAAGTGGGTGTGCTTAATTTTTATTTCTTTGTGTTAATTTTAGAATTTCATCTCTAATCGATCCATCTTTAATTGCTTAATTTTCTACTCACTTTTATTTTCATTTTAATTATGATGTTTAAACTTTAGACAAGTTAGGATTCAATTAGTTCACTAATTCATCGTGGGACTGACACCTCAACTACTACGCTTACGAATTATGCACTTGCGAAACATTGAGGGTTTTATAGAATTAAAACTTGCTCAACATTTATGCCTGTGTGAAGATACACACCTACAAATGTATGTTGTCCAGATAAGCTTCTACAACCATGTAAAGTCATGATTTAAAGGGTAATTTGAGATACATGATCACCTACATGAGTAAACTTCTGCAATTGTGTAAAGTTATCATTTATAGGGTATTTTGAGATACACAATCACCTAAATGATTGTTTATATTCCAAAAACCCTAGTTTTATCCATAAAAGAAAATTATTGAAGGGTAAAGATGGAAGAAGCGGCTTGAGTCAGGTTAGACACCAAAAAAGCAAAGAAGAAGCAGTCCTGAATGAAGGATGAAGGAAAATACAAAGATTACATCAGGAGAACCGACAGAGAGAAACCTTTGATCCAAATTTCAAGGAGATTTCATTAGAGATAAAAGGGGGATAGAGATTATGATTTATTTATTTATTTTTATGAATATTTGATGATGGATTTAGTTTCTATGTTTAAGAACTAAATTATTTAGTGCCTAGGTGTGATGAACCCTAAGTTAGGATGAATAATATGATATAGTCTTTTATTCAACGCAATTTTATTAATTGATTTACTGCAATTCAATCATGTGTTTATATTCTTGAACTAATATATTCGGAATATTAGTCCAATGATTGATTTCATATGATTGAGATTGAGAAAACCTTTCATATGAATAGATCTACCATAATTAGAAGGAGTTGTATGTAAACCTAGAGATAGGTCGAAATCCTCTAGGTTGGGTTCAATCTAATATTGAAATTCATTAATTAAGTAATGTAATCTTAGAGGTTTTGACTAGAAAGAGATTTCAGTTAATCAATTGAGGGTTAGTTGTTAATATTCTTGAGAAAGATATTAATATAACATAGGAATTTCTATAAACCAATAATCAATAATTAAATTACATGATAAAAGGTTAATATTTAAGATATCTTAGGGAGATTCATCACCTAGGTACTAATAATTTGATATCGTCTAATTGTAATGTTTTTGATTGATTGCTTTCTATACGTATAAGAAATTTATCAATGTTAAAAATCGCAATTACATGATGTAGATGTAGCTAGCACAGACAAGTTTGGTCAATCTCACATGGACTATAAGTACTAGTAATTACCCTTTTCCTATTATCTAATCGTTGATTCAGATTTTGGATTTAATTAAAAAGTTAAACTAAATAAACTAAACCAAGATTAAAACAATAATGAACTTAAGATAGAGGAAAATACTTAGAAAAGTCTATATCAAATAAATAATACCTAGGAGATGAATCCCCCTAAGAATCCTTAAAATTAATTCTTTTTCATGAAATTGTATTTTTAATTATTGGTCTTCAAAATTCCTATTTTATGTTGATATCTTTCTCAAGAATTTTAACAACTAATCCATTAGTTGATTAATAAAAATCTTTTTAGTTATAACTCCTAGGATTGCATTATCGGTTTATAAATTTCACTATTAGGTTTGACCCCAATCTAGAGGATTTATGTCGGCCTATGTCTTGGTTCGCATACAACTACTTCCAATTATTGTAGACCTATTCATATAAAAGGATTTTTCAATCTCAATCATATGATATAAAAATCATGAGCTAATATTCCAGATATATTAGAACAAGAATAAAATACATAATTGAATCATAATAAATCAATCATTAAAATTACATTAAACAAAAGATCAAATTATATCATTATCACAACTTATGGTTCATCACACCTAGGCACGAAACAAATTTAGTTCCAACTTATACAAAACAAAACTAAAGATAAATATGCAAAAGAACTAATAAAAAACAAAGAAATCATAATTCTAAATCTTAAATTTTCTTCTATTAAATATTCTTACAAAAATAGATTGGATGTCGTATCTTTTGACATATTCTTCATGATTTCCTCGTCCCTTAATCAGAATTATCACCTCTCTCTGTCTTACGAATCAAAATCTTTTTAAAACTTAGCTCCCCTTTTTCTGCCTCCTTTCACGTCTTTTTATATTAAGAACTAGGGTTTCTGGGACATAAACAGTTAACATACCTGGGCATGTAGGTGATCATATATCTCCAAAAATACCTAATTTTTTTGACTCTACATACGCACAAAGAGTTACACGAGTAACATAGATGAGCTTAGATCAATATATATGGGCATCTAACTTCACACAACTATAGCCAAAATTCTTCAATCTTCACAAGTTTACAGAGACTTACACAATCACTGTACACAATCTTATATCTTCAAGTTACTTTAAATCATCGTTCCATGCCATGATTTCATCTGAATTATTCTCCTTTTGATCCAAGGAGGCAATTATCACCTATAAATGCGCCTGAAGTGAATTAAATGCTAAAAATACTATAAAACTATTAAATAATAAGCAAATCACATTATATGGGTATATAAATATAGTCAAATAAGCATTTATCAAACATCCCCACACTTAAGCTTTTGCTTGTCCTCAAGCAAATCATAATCTAAATTATCAATCTTACAAACATCATCCCTTATTAACCTCAACCTGTCCATCAATATTCTAAATTGTCATCTCATATTACTTAAATCAGCATACAATTAGAATCAAGTTATCCTAAAACTAACCTTCATAGGTTAATATCAATAATAATCAAATCAATAATCTTTTTGAAATTAAAAGCACAATTCGTTAGACCCTTACTAAAATTTCACTCATTGCACTCAAACTGTGAGGGTGAAAACTATAAGAACTCTCAAATCAATAAATTGCAGAACTTAACCATAAAATTGCAATATTATCATATCTTCATTTAAAAGTAAACTAGAAACAAAAATTAAAAGGTTTTGTTACAAGATTTTAATAGGGTTTTGGTAAGGTATGATTGGGATAATAAAAGGATGATAAATTTGAAGGGAATTTACAAAAACAAGATTTTAAGAATTATGAGAAACTTATTATTAAAAATATATAAGTCCTTCACATTATAAATCCATTGGTACCATAAAAAGTTTTTTTTCATGCTCGTAATAATTTTTTGAGCATTAATCATGTACCAACAATTAAAGAAATATTGAACCTTCTCAAATTTTAAGTTTCAAACAACCAAGTAATGTAAATAACCTTTAGGATTGAAATTAATAAAAAGGCTTCAAGAGAGATAAGATAAAGGTTAATAATGTGGTTATAATCAATGAAAAAGGCTAAGGCTTAAAATTGGTTACTCCTAAGGGATCAAGTATGGTAAGGTAATTCAAGAAAGGAGGCTAACAAATGTTAAATCTAAATGCCTTTATCACTTCAATGCTTCTAATTTAACAAATATGGTCTCAATATGAATAATAAAAGTAAGTTATAGATCATTCAACTATGCATGAGAACACACATGAAAAATAAAAGAACTTAAATGTTGATGTATATGTTCTTAGACTTAAAAGCTCACAAAAAATGGATCTTATGTGTGTAAATAATATGCACTTTTCATTTAAATTAATTATCTTAATGATTACTAAACATGTGACTTTTAAAAGAAAGTTTATTCTAACTTTCATCCTTTTGCATACTAATTCTAGTCAATAATGATTTCAAGTATTTATGGACATATTTCAACTAATTTAGGATATCAGTTAATAAAATTCAATGACAAAGATTATAATAAGCTTAAGAAACTATAATCCCCTCCTCCACACTTAAAATTGTACAATGTCCTCAATGTACATAATATAAGCACATATAAATTGAAAGGAAGAAAGGGTTGGAATTTGGTACTTTCTTAAGTGATAAGAATTTTAAAATTTTAATTTTGACAAATTTGGTACTATCCATCTGATATGAGATACAAATATCATTATAAAATATAAATAAAAGGGCTAAAAAGAGAAAAGAAAATAAAAATAACAATAAAAAACAAAATACAAATATGAAAATGAAAATAACATTAAATAACATTGCACTAATGTTTAGATGCAATAAATAACAAACGAAGAAAAATAAGAAAAATACACAAATAAAGAGAAAAAGAAAAAAGAAAACCAAAATTAACCATCTCCATCCTTTGTGACTCTGGCATGTCCGTCAATGAAAGGTCTTTGGGTTGATCCTCAAAATATAGAGAAGTTGATGATGTACATACTCCAGATGATGGAGGTTGAAAAGTTGTCCCTTGATGGCTTGCCATCTACAACAGTAGATCCCTCATCCATCTAATAGAGTTCTCAAGATGGCCTATTCACTTCACAATCTCTACTTATTGTACCCAGATAGACTGTTGAGTACCTATGAGTTGCCCTAACCATCTATTTAGCCAAGTTATTTTCAACTGGTCCAAATGTGGTGTCCGTACCCTAGGAACCCACACACTATCCTCCTTTCGTACTCCTCCTCCTGTTTAGGATAGTGGTGAATGTAGTTGTGATGTTTACTCCACTGTGTGTGGCTTCTTTCTAGCTCCTCCCAATGTTGTTGGCTCATCAGGAACTCTAATTAAGTGGTAGATATCATCCATAGGTCCTCGTCGCCTATGTACCATATGCATATGCTTCATCACTTGGGGATTTAGCCCTGAATGTGGTTGACTTATTTTGTGATAGTCAATTTGTAATAAACCACAAATACACAGTGTAGCTGTAGCTAGTACCGGTAAGTACAGGTAAATCCCACAAAAACTATGAATAGTAGTAATTAACCTTCCCTATTATCTAGCCCAATGATTGATTTTAGATTTTTAATTAAAAGAAAATAAAACTAAACAATTAAAGAAATAGGAAACAATAATGAACATAAAGATAGTGGACTTCACTTAGAAAACTTTAGTTATTAGAGATTAGTATCTAGGTTTGAATCCCCTTAAACCATTAACAAATTGATTTTTATCATGAAATTGTTTTTGATGATTTATTAGACTGTGGAGACTTCTATAGTATGCTAATAGTTGGCCTTAAGAATATTAACAACTAATCCTAAGGTCTCTAACCGAATAACCCAGGTTAAATCGTATAGGGTTGCATTATCATTTTATGAATCCCTTTATTAGGTTTGACCCTAATCCGAAATATTTATATCATCCTATCTCTATGGTTGCAGTCAACTCCTTCTAATTAAGATAGATTTATTCACACTGGGATTTCTCAATCTCTATGTATTAAATCAGATTATCAATAAAAAACATAATCAGATCACAATAATCAATTGAACCAATTGCATTAATAAAGGAATCAAATCATGTCAAAGTATTAACATAAGGTTTATCTAACCTAAATACTAATTGGAAGTTTAGTTACACATTATTAGATATAAAATCAAGCATAAACTGAAAGAAAAACGAATTGAGAACAATGATTTCATAATTTTAGATCTCCCTGATTCTCTTTGATCAAATTTTCTTACAATGTAGAGGCTTAATCTTATATTTCGATGGATTTTTGATGATTTCTAAATGTTTCCTGCTTCTCTGGACTAAAATCGTCCCTTCTGGATGTTCTCCATGTCTGGAAATCGCCTCCTAAAATCTCCTCCTGCTTTAGTAGCCAAAAATGCATTTTATATTGAAAATTACTGTTTCTAGGTTATGCACTCTCGTGTGCATGCTAGTTTACATGAATGTGCATAATCGAAATCGTCAGATATCACAAAAGTGCACAGGCGTGCAAAAGTATGAAGTTGTGCATTTCTTCCAGATTGCTAGTTTTTCTGTTTTAGCTGCGTTTTCTTCTGGTTTCTTCTCCTTTAAGTTTGTAGAGGCAATTATCACCTGTAAACACACTTAAAGCATATTAAGTACCAAATATACAATAAAAGTATCAAATATCAAGCAAAATACATCAAAAATAAGTGTCAAAATATAGTCAAATATTCATCTATCAAACATCCCCACACTTAAGTTCTTGTTTGTCCTCAAGTAAACCATAATCAAAATTATAAATTTACATCATCAATCCCAATCTATCCATTCAAACTATACATCATTATATCCTACTAAATCAAATTAACACGCAGTTAGAATCAAGTTGTCATAAAATTAACTTCCTAAGTAACATTAATAATAATCACATCAATAATCATTTTGAAATAAAAAACATAACTCTTTACACCCTTGCCAAGATGCCACTCAATGCACTCAAGTGTTTAGGTTGAAAAGTATCAAAAACTCTTAATCAATGCATAATTCAATTCTTATCATAGGCTTGTAATAAAATCACATATTCCCCACTGACGTAAAAACTAGAAACAAAAATCGAAAGGTCTTTTATACAAGTTGTAATGGGGTTTAGGTACGGTATGATTGGGATAATAAAAGGGTTAAATATAAGGAAATTTGCTACATAATATATTTGAAGACTTATTTACTTGTATCCACAATAAAGATTCATTTCCACAATTTAAGAAATATTGGACCTTTCACAAATTTCAATTCCCAAGAAGTAAATAACCTTCAATGTTGAAAATAGTAAACAAGTATTCAAAGAAAAATAGGGTAAGGTTAATATGTGAGCAAAGTCAATGAAAAAGACTAAGGCTTAACTTGGTTATTCCTAAAGGTAAATTTTTGGGTATGATAATTTTCAAAGAAATAGGCTAAAGAAAGTTGGTAAATCTAAATTCCTTTATCATATTAGTGCTTCTAATTTAACAAATATGGTCTCGACGTACATAATAAAGCAAGTTCTAGAATTATCCTACTATGCAATGATAACACATATGAAAAAATAACATGACCTCTAAAAATTTTGAAAATTTGCTCTTTAGGCTTAAAAGCTTACAAAAACAATATGTATATATATGTGTAAATAGGTATGCAATTCATTCAACTTGAATATTTCAATGATTACAAAAAATATGACTTAAAAACTAATTTTGTTCTAACTGTCATCCTTTTGCATACCAATTCAAATCAATTTTCAACAACATATAATAGTCATGGACGAATCTCAACCAATTCAAGACATCAGTTAATGAAAATTATAATCAGGATTATAATAAGCTTAAAGAAAATTGTTAAAATTCAATAAATGTATCCCCACACTTAAAGTTGTACATTGTACTCAATCTATATAATATAATCATATATGAAAGTGAGAGGGTTTCTTGGTACTTTCCTGATGGTGATGATTTTCTGATATCAGATCCATCTAATGTTAAACTAATATCCTTGCAAAATATAAATGAAAAGAATAAAAAGAAACAAAAGAAGTAACATAACAGAAAATAAAATCCTATACTAATATGAAAGCAAAAGCAGGATATTATCAAAATTGAAATAAAATTAAAACTAACTCATGGGCTGCCTCCTATGCAGCGCTTCCTTAACATCGGTAGCTTAACATGTTGACATCATCCTGGATCAATAATCAGTAGTTTGCTTCCATACTTTGCTCCATAAAGCAGTTTCATAGTCTATAAATAAGCCACCTATTGTAAGATAATAACAAGAACATAGTTTATCAAATTAATAAATATGATTTCAATCAATAATTGGCCTTTTGAATGAAAAATTGTTAATGAAAGAGGGAATAACAAAAATCCCTGAATCATCAGCTAGCTCGAATAGTTTGTCTTTGAGGAAGTGGGAACCTTTTGTACTTAAAGTCACTACCAACGCCTCATTACTACCAACACCTCATAAAACTAAACAATTAAAGAATAGGAAACAATAATGAACACAAAGATAGTGAAATTCACTTAGAAAACTATCGTTATCAAAAATTGGTATCTAGGTTCGAATTCCCTTAAACCTTTAACAAATTGATCTTTTATCATGCAATTGTTTTGATGATTTACTAGACCGTGGCGACTCTTATGGTATGGTAGTAGCTGATCTTGAGACTACTAACAACTAATCCTAAGGTTTTTAATCGAATTACTCAAGTTAAATCTTATAGGATTACGTTACCATTTTGTAAAATCCCCCTATTAGGTTTGACCCTAATCTGGAAGATTTATATCATCCTACCTTTAGGGATGAAATCAACTCGTTCTAATTATGATAAATCTATTCACACTAGGATTTCTTAATCTTTACTTATGAAATCATACTATCAATAAAACACGTAATTAGATCATAATAATTAATCAAACAATTTGCATTAATAAAGGAATCAAATCATGTCAAAGTATTAACATAAGGTTCATTTATCCTAAATACTAACAGAAAGTTTAGTTACACATGATTGAACACGAAATCAAACATAAACCAAAATAAAAATGAATTGAAAATAATGGGTTCATAATTCTAAATCTCCCTGATTGTCTTTAGTTGAATGTTCCTATGATTTAAAGGCTTGATCTTGCATTCTGACGGATCTTTTGATGATTTGATTCTGTTTCCCGCTTCTTTGAAACAAAATCGTCCCTTCTGGATGTTCTCCACTTTTAAAAATCGCCTCCCAAAGTCTCCTCCTACTTTTGCAGCAAAAAATGTCATTTTATATCAAATATGGGTTATGCATGCTTGTGTGCATGCCTTTGCACATAAACACGCATAATCAGACATTGTCGGATATCGTGAAGTGCACGGCCGTGCATTTCTTCCTTATTGTTTTTTTTTGTTTTAACCACGTTTTCGTCTGATTTCTTCTCCTTTAAGTCCATAGAGGAAATTATCACCTGTAAACACACTTGAAGCATATTAAGTACTAAATATACAATAAAAGTATCAAATATTAAGAAAAATACATCAAATATTGGTATCAAAATATAGTTAAATATTAATGGTAATCTATCAAAGACCCCCATCTGTCACATTGATGATAATCTATCAAAGATCCCTATCCTTCGTGCAAGCCTTGTCACGTAAGATCTGACATAGATCATGCTAAACTTCCTCTCCTTGCTCTAATGCATAATAAACTAAGCCTATGCATGCCCCAAGTCGATTGGCATCCTCTCACTCATGCTCCACAGATAAAACATATTATGACCACTCAACTTTATGACTCAGAATACCATATATATGTCTGAGCCCAGGATGTCACAATGTGGAAACCTTAGATTTACTAGGATTGTAGTCTTCCTCTATGCTAATTACACACCAGAAGTGTTGAGGAGATAATCCATATAGAAAGTTTGTTCACAATATGATGTAATCTGATTTTCCCATAAACTCCTAGTCGTAAAGAGCCATCATGATGGAGAATTTCGAATGGCTCATCAAGATTTCACCATCCAGAATTGGATCATATTTGGATGATCCCCATTGTAGCCACCTCTCTCCATGAAGAACATGGAGAGCACCTTAAGCATCAACTCCTAATATGAAGGCTCCATAATCTTAAAGAATCGAGACCATTTGCCAAGTTTAAGAAGGTCCTAAACTTACTGGGCTAAACCAACCTACTTCAATGCCTCCCAGTCAATGAATCTGCCAATTTTGAACTTTTTCTCCTTAAGTCTTTGGTATTGTTCCTCTTGAGCCCCAACATTGAATAACAACATTTGTTGCTGCTCTGGGGGTGGTGGACCATGATAGCGTGCTCATATCGTCTGCTAGCTCCAGTCAGATCTCTAGAAAATGCTTCTCTTCATTGTTGCTTCCTTGGGATCTCCTTTTTCTTGTTGCAATCTTGTCATTATGCTTGAAACTTACATAAATGTGAGAAAATCACACGTAAATTACGAAAATACCCTTTTATTCACACATTTCTTATGCTCACTAATTTGTTAATCATGAAAACAAAATAAAAAACAAAATTAAACATGTAGCACAATCACAAACAAATAATAAATAAATAAATAAATGAAATAATTGGATAATTAACAAATAATCTAATCAATCACATAATTGCAATTAACAATTAAAACTAACCTAATTATCAAATTATGAATTTAACCTTAAAATTGAAATTAAAATCTAATATAATGATTATGTAAAAGTAACACAATTAGATGGTCTATGTAAAAATTAAAATTGAAATGAAATTAAACAATGAAACAACTTCAGTTAACTGTAAAACAACTAATTAATCCTAATTTCATATAGAAACATCACAATTTAACAATTCGTGAGCAAAATGACACAAATTCACAATCCCAATGACATTCACCTAAATTTCATGCAATTTATCACACTGAACCAATAAATCAAATGGGTAAGGATGAAATTAACTATTAAAACATAATTATCCACAAAATCATGGAAAATTTTACAAAATCTCAAAATCGTTAATCTAGCATTTATAGGGCAAAAAATCCATAAAAATTGTAAAACACCTAATTATTCATACATAAAAAAGTGAAATTGATAAGAATACTTACTTGGATGTCGCTAATTTGTAAGAAAAATGCAAGAAATTGGATAAGATATTGAGAGGGCGATGGAGGGAGAGTGAGAGACTGAAAAGAAAGCGAGAAAAATGAGGGATGAGAGTAAATTTAGGGGTTGTTGCAGTCTGTTACATGACAATAAAGACCTTTCCTTCAGGACTAGGGAATAGAAATATTTTCTTTTATAAGTGGAGTTTTTTTTATGTTATTTTGTACTTTAGAATTACTTTCCAATGGGATCATTTTCTCATTTTCTCACTGGATGTAATTAAAAAGTTATAAAATGAATTACCTATTCAAACCAAAGGAGATCTTTACGTATCAATATTTCTAACTTCAAATTTTCTTGAGTCCCATCTATGTAGGTCACTAACCTATGAATTTTTGTGGACTTATACGGTCTGTTATACTAGCGTGTTTCTAACTATGTAAGTTTACACAAGTGTGTTTTAGAGAGCATATAGCTCTCTGTAAATGTGTGCATCATGAAAATTAGATGAATACACTAAAAAATTTTGCACTCAAAGTTGTGTAACTTTAACATGCATACCCTAACACAACAATTATGCACAATGTCATTAGAATGATCAATATCCTAACCTAAAACACATAAAAACTCAAATAAATCCTATTATAACATTAAAATAGAAAAAAATGAAATAAAATTTAAAAATAAAACCTAAACAAATTCATGGGTTGCCTCCCATGTAGCATTTGTTTAACGTCGTTAGCTTGACTTACCTTTTATGCTCAAGGTGGTTTATACAAATGACCTTTTTGTAGTCTCATCATAGGTTCCATGACCTCTAAGTAAGCTACCTATTGTCGCTTAATGCCATATTTTTCCTTCAGTTTATTGTCTTAAACTTGCACAAGTGTTGGTGCTCCTTTACAAGTAGATTCCTACAAAATATCTAAAAGTGAATCATTACTAGACTCAATAGCTTCAATGACATCAATTTGTTTAAGAGCAGGATTAATGACATTAGAAACTTTAAAAACAACCACTTTATCTCCCACCCTTAATTTTAATTTGCCTTTGTGAACAACTGTTGTTGACTTAACAATCGCCAAAAAGGGGTCGACTAAGGACTGGAGTCACTTCTACATCTTCCTTTGTAACAAGAATTACAAAATCAATTTGGAAAACAAACTTATAAACCTTAATATGAACATCTTATATAACTCTCATAAGATATTTTACAGATTTATCTACTAGTTGCACACTTATCCTAGTAGGTTTAAGTTCACCTATTCCCTATTTCTCAAACAATGAATAAGGCATCATATTAATTCCAGCCCCTAGGTTGGCTAAAGCCTTATTTATTTTTAAAATACCAATTTCACAAGGGATGGTAAAACTTTTTAGATTTGTAGGCTTCTTTGGTAGTTTACTTTTCAGAACTTCTGAGCTCATTCTGCTCAGCATAGTAGTTGATAACTCCTCCAACTTTTCCTTATTTGATAATAGCTCCTTCAAAAGTTCCATATGCTTTGGCATCTACATAATAGCTTCAACAATAGTAAGTTAGTGTATAGTTTCTTGAACATCTCAAAGAACTTACCAAATTATACATCCATTTGATCTTTCTTTACTTTTGTAGGATAAGGGATGACAAGTTGATATTCCTTGATTTTCTTAAGATGACCTTCACCTTTAGCTTTACATTGACTTTTAATAGTCTCCTTCATTTCTTCTCCTTCTTCTTCTGGAAGCTCTTTTCCATTCTTTATGGTGATTGCCATTATATGTTCTTTAGGATTTGATTCAGTTTTACTAGGCAGACTCCCTTATGGTCTTTCAGAAACTGACTTAGCGATTTGTCAAATCTAAACTTCCAAGTTACATATAGAAGCCTTTGTTCTTTAATGTTTTGCATCAGAATCTTGAGCAATCCTTAACATCATCTCCTTCAGAGTAGACTTCTTAGCTTGAGGTGGTTGCTGTTAGACTGCTAGTAGAAGTTTGTTCTTTGCTTAGCCTTAATTTTCCTAAGAGAAGTTTAGGTGATTCCTCCATGTTAGATTGTAAGTGTTGCTATATGGATTGTTTTAGGGTCTAGAAGCATTCCCCAAATAATCCACATGCTCAGGTTATGCTTGACGGTTTTGACCTGGATGTTCAATCTAGCACACCTCACACTTTATAGCCTAACCTTATGGATTCATCATCAGCCCATCTATTTTTTTGCTTAATGCTTCCACTTAGTTTGCTAACTACACCATTATGTCCACTTCATAAACTCCCACTAGCTTATTAGTTAAAACTTGAGAAGAACACCACTAGTAATTATTCATTTTCATGTCTTTGATAAAGTCTTAAGTAGCTTCTGGTGTCTTGTTATTTGAAGTACCCCCAACTACTGCATTAATTGATTTCTATGTGTTCTGATTCAACCCATTATAAAAAGTTAGGATATGCATCCAAAATGGTCAACCATAATGTGGGCATCTTCTCAACATCTTTTTAAACCTCTCCCATGCATTATATAATGATTCAAAATCTGCTTAAGAGTAGGAAGAGATATCATTCCTCAACTTTGTAGTCTTCGCTAGTGGGAAGTACTTTAATAAGAATTTCTTTACCACTTAATTGCATGTAATCGGTGATGATTATGGCATTAAATTCGACCACTGCTTGCATTTCCCCTTAAATAAAACAATAATAATTGCAATCTTATTGCATCATTATTGTTTGGCCTTTCCCCTTAAAAAAAGGGGAATAATCGCAGTCTTATTGCATCATTATTCGATCCATTTATCTTAAATGTATCATAAATCTCCAAAAAATTTGAAATGTGTGCATTTGGGCCTTCATCTCGTAGTATATCAAATTGGATAGACTAATGCACAATTTGAATGATACTCGACTTGATCTCAAAATTATTGGATTTTATAGTTGATCTAACAATACTGGATTCTGCTTCAATTAAGTCCAACCTCCTATAATTGAACATTGTCCTTCGTTAATTTTCCATTATTCTTAGTTTTTCAGTATCAACTTAACATCCTATGTCCTCTATTTAAAAATCTAGCTCAAAAACTCTTAGTTATGTTCTAAAGAGATTTCTACGAGTTGTTCTCTCGAGAAATCTTCATCTATTAAGCTAATTGGATTACTCAAGGTTATAAAATGACTAGTTAATAAAATAAAAAAAATTAAAAACAAAAAAGTAAAAATGTCTAGATTAATAAAAGCTAGGTTTTCCTTATATTACTAGTCCCTGGAAACAACACCAAAAACTAATTGCTTTCCAAATGTTAAAAACCACAGGTGCATAGCATAATTGTAGCTAGCATAAGGAAATATGGGTCGATCTATAAGGAGTGTAAGTACTAGTAATTACCCTTTTCTTATTATCTAACTGTTGATTCAGATTATATATTTAATTAAAAATTAAACTAGATAAACTAAACTAAGATTAAAATAATAATGCACTTAAGACAGAGGAAAATAATTTGAAAATTCTATATTAAATAAATAATACCTAGGTGATGAATCCTTTAAGAATCCTTAGATATTGATCCTTTATCATGCAATTGTATTATTGATTATTGGACAGTGGAAATTCCTATCTTATGTTAATATCTTTCTCAAGACTACTAACAAATAGTCCATCATTTGATTAATAGAAATTGTTCTAGTTAAAACTCCTAGGATTGCATTATCAATTTGTGAACTTCACTCTTATATTTAACCTTAATCAAGATGATTTATGTTGGCCTATCTCTGGGTTTGCATACAACTCCTTCCAATTATGGTAGATATATTCATAATAAAAGATTTCTCAATCTCAGTCATATGAAATCAAATCATGAACTAATATTTCTAATATATTAGAACATGAATAAAAAGCTTAATTGATTCGCAATAAATCAATCAATAAAATTGCATTAAACAAAAGATTAAATTATATTGTTATCATAACTTAGCATTCATCACACCTAGGCACTAATTAAGTCATATTGTCATCATAACTTAGGGTTTATCACACCTAGGCATAAAACAAATTTCGTTCCTACTTATAGAAAGCAAAACCAAAGATAAACATGCAAAAGACCTTATAGAACATAAAGATATCATAATTCTATATCTCCCTTTTTCTTCTATTGGATCTTCTTGCAAAACTAGATTGGATGTTCTTATCTATCAGATCTTTTGACATATGCTTTATGATGTCCTTGTCCTTTGATCAAAATTGCTAGCTCTAATACAATGTTAGGTTCTGAGGGGGCCTTAGGAGAAATTAGATCGTATATAAATGAGCTCATTTACAACTAGAGCATCATATCTCAACCCAAATCCTTAAGGCTTTGGGTTATAAGCCCTATATTTGTATATAACTCAATTTATTCTTATGTCTCTTTCTGATGTGAAACCTGGCTTTGATACTATATGAAATTCAGAGAATATTTTAACTGAGGGCTTGATTCTAACTCAAGACCTTTGTAGCCTTAGCATATAACTAATTACATAAGCAAAAGATCTTGGGAATAAAGAGGAAATCACACAATAATGAGGGAGATCATACTCTCCCTAATATAAATATTTCCTGACATCTAATATAGATATTTCCTATCAGTGTCTTATGACTTAAAATCTCTTAAACACTCGACTCCCCTTGTTTTACCTCTGTTTACATACAATTATAGTAAAAACTAAGGTTTCTAAGATATACATGATCAATATACATGGGTATGCAGGTGATCATTTATCTACCAAAATACCTAAATTTACAATTTTACACGAGTATAGAGACTTACACAAGCATCACATATGACCATGTATATCAACATACATGGGCATGTAACTTCACATGACCAGAACTAAAATTCTTCAATCTATAGAGACTTACAAAGTCACTATACACGATCGTGTATCTTCAACTTGCTTTAAATCTTCGTTCTATGCCACAATTTCATCTAAATTCTTCTCTTTTTGGTCCAAGAAGGTAATTATCACCTATAAATGCACTTGAAGTGAATTAAGTACCAAACATACTATAAAAATATTAAGTAACAATCAAATCACATTAAATATGGGTATATAAATATAGTCAAATAAGCATTTTTCAACTTTCTTTATCTTAGTTCATTATTGTGTTAACTTTGATTTAGTTTGTTTAGTTTACTTTTGAATTAAATTCACAACCTGATTTGACGATTAGATAATAGAAAAAGGGTTAATACTAGTTGTTACTATCCTCATGTGATCGACATGTACATGCCAGTGCTAGCTACTGCTACACCATGCACTTACGATTATGACTTACAATGTCATAAGCACACAAAAAAAATCAAAATTTTTACACCCTTACCGATGACTATAATATTAGGAAAGCCTAACTTTTATTAATCTAACCATTATTTCTATTTTATTTTTTAATTTTACTTATTCATTTATATGTTAATCTATTTATCTTTTGAACTTCTCAATTTTGAATTTGTGTTTGTGGCTAGATAAAAACCATAATGGAAGGATGGGGAGTACAATATTCTCATGATAATTATAATATGGCATCGCATATGGCAACATCACAAACTTGGAACAAATAGTATGGTGATATGTATTTGAAAGCTCAACTAATATCCCTATTGTGTTATGATATTTGTGGGTTAACCATTAAAATCATAAATTTTGGGCACCAAACTACATGTGGGAGCAACTATATTGCATGCAAAACTTACATCAGAATACACTATATGAGAATACTTATAATTCAGAATGAAGTAACCTTGCCATTGATATATGGAATGATTACGCTTCACTGAACCTTTACAACAATAGTAGTAAGAAAATGCCTTATAAATATATGATGTGTGCTTAATTTTTTATACATTCACTTCTTAACACTTAGTGATTATTGTTGTGAAATGCTTAAGATACTCGTTTTAGTTTATATTTGATTTTAGATACAATTTAGAAGCATAGAAGCTAAAATGGATTAAAATCACCTTCCCTGAGCCAACATTTTTATGTTTAAACTCAATTACCCTTGTGGAACAAGAAGGAGAAGGATTAGGGTGAGGATTGGAAGAGAAATCACAAGAAGAATAATAATTTAGCAAAACCTGTGCGATATATGGTCGGGGTATATATTTATACGACTATGCACATGTTTGGAATATCATTTTTGGACTTACACAATTGGATATACGTTCATGTATCCAACCATGTATCTTCACGAATTTCACATTTTTATGACTTATACCATTTATTAAAGTGTGTATATGCCCAGAAACCTAAAATTTCATATAAATAGTACATATTAATGGCAAAAAAAAGATGGATTGGTTGTGCGAGAAAATGAGGGCCAAAACACACTCTTTGGAGACTTGTGGAGGGCTAGGCTTCCGCATTCCGATTCTAAGGTGAAATCAAAGCTGAAGACATGTTTTGGGCATCTCTCCATTTTATAGTGTGTTCTTTCTCTCATAGGGATTGTTTATGTTATCCTACGTTTATTGAATCGGGTGTTGTGTAAGAATGATCTTAATGCTGTAACAGATTTTTTTTATTTAAACCTATTGCTAGAATCTTAAATACAAGACATAATAGTTATGTTTGGTTTCATTTGTGGCAATTAATGGTTTTGAACCATTAGGAATAACATAACATAGGTTAAATGACCTAAGCTTGTGTGGTTGTTGCCTAGATTACTCTTTTTTCTCCTAATTTGTAATAGGACTGTCCTATTAAACCTAGAAAGCTTATTCTAGGTTGTTCGATAGCTAGGTTTGGTTAAAGAGTTCATTTTAATTGAATACGACCTAACGGAAACTAGGTTTAATAGAACTTGTTGTTAGTCTACGATGAATAGTATCTAATGAGAGGTGTGAGAATAACAAGACAATAGAGTATGTTTATTTATGTGTAGGTGATAGTTGTGCATTAGTGTGTTTTTCTAAGTATTTGGCATGTGTTTCTGGCATAATGGTTTATTATTGCTATATTTTAGTATTCATTTTGTATGTTTTCGTTTAGTTTGATCTTCATTATTGTTCTTTTAAGTTTGATGTTAATTTAGGGTAAGAATTGATTATTTTGATGTAGGAATGGAGGTTGGCAACTCTGAGATTGAGCTAGAGACCAAAAGAGGAGAAGAGAAGAGGAAGCATTATGATGCAAGAACCCACGATCGTGGGAATCATGCCAATTCCCATGATCGTGGGATGTTTAAACTGAAGATGTAAGCGGGGTACACTTAATTTTTAGGTTTGCTGGACTATATAAGATAATAAACCCTATGGATAAAAGAGGACATGAGATATTCGTGTAGAATAGCCTCCTTGAGTAAAAAACACAGGTTTGGAGTCTTGAGAAAGGTGGAGATTCAAGGATCATCAATCACAATTGGAAAAAAGAGCTTACTAACACCAAATTTCCAGATTCAGGCAAAGAAGAGGAGGAGTTCTCTTTATTTAATTTGATGACATTTTATCTCTTTTAGTCATTGTATGATGGAATATTCGATTGTAGGGGATGTTATAGACACCATGAGTGGCTAATTTATTTTTAGGGATTACTTTTGAACTATCTTGTTAAACTCTTATTT
>JANQAP020000277.1:852291-874050 GCA_026874005.2 Erythroxylum coriaceum | reverse complement strand
TTAATTCATAGCGCCGAGCACTTACTTCTGTATAAATTTATGTCCTTACTGGTTTTCAATAAAACTGAAAGTAATAAGTGCTCAGCTAAGGAACTTTTCTTCCTTTGAAGCATAGATCAAAAAATCAAAATAAATATAACTTATCGAATTTTTCGATCTATCATCAATTGTGTTAATAAGAAGAGCTTTTATTTTGGCATTACATTGTTACTACTTTGGCTTTTTTTTACAACCTTGATGTGAATAGTGTACGTATGACTCAATATGATATGTTTGATATATCTTATTTGAGGCACTCTAAAATTTTGGAGCCCCATTTTGTGGAACTTCGAAATCCTCAGATGCGCACTGCAGTTAAGAATAGGAAGGCAAGGATACAACCACTTCTTGACCATCCACCTCCCAAGCAGCCTCGAAGCCACCAGAAGAAGAAGTGGAAGAGGAACCAACTACACTAGTGGAGGTCGATAGATTTCAGCAAATCCTCGACTAGATGGCCTCTAATCATCAGCAAATGATGTTGCAATTTAATGAGCTTGACACCTAAATGAGACAAGTCCACAAAGAGCAGGGGTACATGAAGAAGAAATTCCTCAAGTTCATTCAGAGGAATAATTTTGAAGCCCCTTTACCAACACTGTTGCCACCATAATCTCCATAAGCCTTTCTTACCCTAAACTTTTTACATTGTTTTAACTACTTTGTTAGTTGTTATGTCTTTTGTTTGGTTTGATTTCTTTTGTTTGGTTTCATGTCTTTTGTTTGATTTTATGTCTTTTGTTTGGTTTCATATTTGTTTGATTTTATGTCTTTTGTTCGGTTTGATGTCATTTTTTCTTATTTTGTGGTTGCCTTGTCACATTGAGGACAATTTGTTCTTTAAGTATGGGGAGGTGACACTTGCTTTCTCAATTGCATTGTTTTAGTCATTGTTTGTATCTTATTAAATAGGATGCATGTTTAGGCATATCATGTTGTTTTGTGTTAAGCAATGGAACCACACTTGAATCATTTTGATTTGTTTTGTCATGAGATTCTGTCATGCTAGTTGGAATTAGATTGAATGCATGCTTGAACTTCGATTAGGCTACTTGAGTAGAAAGTGAACCATGTTGAGTGATAAAAAGTAGTTGGTTACATAAGCTTACTCATAATTTGACATTAAAGCAGTGAGATAATGTAAAGATGCATAATGAATTTTTATTTGAGCCAATGTGAGGATTGAGCCTATATGACTCCATTTATAGTCATTTTATTTCTTTGTTGTGTGATGTTTCCTTAGGTTATTACCTTCAGAACTTGCTTTGAATTGGTTTGAGTCTACTGGATGCATGCTTAATAAAGATAATTAAGCCTTCTTTTGGTATTAACACTTGACTTAAATGACCTACCTTTGATTATCCCTTGTTGCCCCCGTTGAGCCTTAACCATTTTGTTTTTTGAAAATACCTAAAAATTTTAAAACCCAAAACCCCATTAACCCACCCATTCATAAGCTTAGTAGAGTATTAAGTAATGCATTAGTTGGGATTGTTGCAAAAAAATTTTTGAGATGAGTTGAGGATACTTCTGCCTTTGAATCACATTATAGTTAGTTGCTATTTTATTCATAGTTTCTTCTATGTATTAAGAAAAAGAAAAAAATGAAAAAAAATTTGAAAAGAAAAAGAAAAGAAAAGAAAAAGGAAGAACACTTGAGTAGCATCAATAAGCGCAGAGTAGTAGCATATTTACACTTATGTATCTCAGAATTATGTTTTATTATCCTTTGTTCCTGCTTTTTACTTTATGAATATTTATGTTAAACCCTTTACTTTTTTACCCACCTTAACCTTTGTCACATTACAACTCAAAACAAGTCCTTTTGATCTATTTATGATTGCAATTATTATAGAGGAGAATTGGTGTATTAGCAAGCCTATGGTAGTGTAGTTTCTTATAGAAGGTTTGAGCGAAACACTAAGCATCAAACACTTGAGAGAAATGAGTGAAATTGTGAGGAAGATTCATTTTGCATTTACACTTATCTTTGAGTGATGATGTCATATGTTGAGTTTGATTCTGTACACTAATGAAAAGTAGTCATGATATGTGTAGTAACTTGATATTTGAGTTAGCTAAAATTTGAGGGATTGTATGTTTTGATCTTTGTGAAAATGAAGTGATGGAATTGATTAATTGTGTTTATTTTGCTTGAGGACAAGCAAAGATTTAAGGGTGGGGAAGTTGATGGTTGTGAATTAGTGTGTGTTTTTCTAAGTATTTGGCATGTGTTTCTCACATAATGGTTTATTATTGTTATATTTTAGGATTCATTTTGTATGTTTTTGTTTAGTTTGATCATCATTATTGTTCTTTTATGTTTGATGTTAATTTAGGGTAAGAATTGATTATTTTGATGAAGGAACGGAGGTTGGCAACTTTGAGATTGAGCTAGAGACCAAAAGAGGAGAAGAAAAGAGGAAGCATTATGATGCAAGAACTCATAATCGTGAGAATACCAAAGATGTACGCAGGTTTCACTTAATTTTTAGGTTCGCTGGATTATATAAGATAATAAACCCCTATGGATGAAAGAGGACGTAAGACCTTCGTGTAGAATAGCCTCCTTGAGTGAAAAACATAGGTTTGGAGTCTTGAGAAAGGTGGAGATTCAAGGATCATCAATCACAACTGGGAAAAGAGCTTACCAACATCAAAATTTCCATATTCAGGCAAAGAAGAGAAGGGGTTCTCTGTATTTAATTTTCTATCAGTTTATCTCTTCTAGTTATTGTTGAAGGAATATTCGATTGTTGGGGATGTTATAGACACCACGAGTCGCTAATTTATTTTTAGGGATTACTTTTGAACTATCTTGTTAAACTCTTATTTTATTGATTGGAATGAAAGATGTCTTTAATGAATATTAAATACATTTATACCTTACAATAGATCGAGCAATTGAGTAGGGTAATATGTGTAGGATCGTACAACGAGAGTTGGCATTTTATAGGCCTACGTTTATCAAGTTGATTGATTAATTAAAAGAGAGATCTTGGCTAATTTAATTGATCACCCATATGATAACTTAATAACTAGTTAAATTGGTGGAGTGATTTGGTAGATTGAGAGATTGCTTAATCATCTTCATTTAATTTGATTAGGGACAATTAATTATACTTAGAGAGAGGGTAGTTAATACATTTGGACATTTTAGATGAGACACAATTCAATTAATAAAATAGGAGGGAGATAAGATAGGGAAAAAGTGATCTCTAGTTGCTAAAATCTTGAATTCCAATTTTCTACATTTTGGTGTTATCAATTATTCATTGTTAGTCATTTAATTTTAATTTAATTTTCTAGTTTATTTCCATAAAACAATTTCTGATCTTAAACAAAGATTGATCTGAATTAAGTAGTGCCTAAGCATAACCTTATAGGATTGATATCTACTTTTTAACTACAAGTCACAACCCGTATACTTTTAGTTTTTTAGCGTAAAACTAGTAGACTGTCTTGCAATCAGCAGTAGGCCAAGATTAAACTAAAAACTGAATTCTGAAACCATTCATCAATTTTATCATTTTCCACTCCTTGTTTTGATTTGTTTTCATTAGTTTAATTTCATTTTATTTTCTTATTTGAAATCAAACTAAACCCCCTTCCTCCCATAACTTAAACACCAATTCTTTTCATTCCGAAAGCTTTACACACACTCTTGTGGGATCAATCAAAAGTTATCACTAGCTATAGTTTTAAGTTTAGTTATTTTGTATAGTGTTACAATGCACTACTAATTTTGACACCGTTGCCGAGGAGTGTGGTATTTTAGTTTTTGTTCTCGATTTTAATTATTGTTTTGTATATATTTGTTTCTAATTAGTTTTTATATTTATTTCTTTATCTTTTCATATTTTTTTTGTCTTAGTGTATAAAAAGACACAGTGAAGGGAGTATGTCACTCTAGATATTATCAATGCTCTTGGTGGAAATTTTTCCTATAATTCATATTCTCAGTCCTATAACTAAGTTTGGAGTGATCATACAAACTTTAGTTATGGAGAGGATAGCCAACAAGACTATTTCCTAGATGAGCTACAGGACGCACAATAATTCCTACATAGATTAAAAGCCTCTTATTCCAACTAAGGTACATCTTTGGAAGATTTAGTTAATGTTATTTCCATTAATACTTTACATTTCCAGCAGGATGTAAGACAATTTTTGCAAGATACAAGGTCTAGCATCCAAAATTTGGAGAGCCAACAAAACTCAGGTACATCTCTGGAAGACTTTGTTAATGGTATTGTTACTAACATTTTGTAATTTTGTTAGGATGTAAAACGGTTACAACAAGATGTAATGTCTCGATTTTCGACCTCAATAAGTCAGATGGGTCAGATGGCAGGAACTATCAACCATATGGAATCACAAAGTGAAGAGAAGTAGCCATCTCAAACCAAGGTGTACCCAAGGAACGTTAACGCAAAAACCTTACAGAAAGGACAGGAGCTTGAGAATTTTGAGAAGACTACTTAAAGGATTGCTTGTAAAGAAGAATTTGAGAAGGAGTTTGAAGGAAAAAAGGATATATTTAGCTCAAAGTTAAATACTGATTTTCTAATTGTTGTTAAGACTAACCCTTCACTTTTACCTAGCAAGTTGAAGAAATTGAACAAGGAGGAGAAGGGTGAAGAGACAATCAAGATATTTGCAGAGTGCATAGACTGACTAGATATTAAGATTTAGAGATAGGGAAGACACTAAATGTGAGGGTCATTAACTTAGATCTTATCCTGAAGAACTCAAATGGAGAAAGCGCAAGTTGTGACACTTGAAGATCATAACTTTGTCACGTGATGAGGAAATAAGGAGTCGAGTTAGCGACAATAAACAAAGGTGCTTCTTAAGAGGCAACCCAAGGGAAGTTTATTTCTTTCTCTTTACATTTTTACATTTGTTAGCATTATAATTTGTGCTTTAAGTTGTTTATTTCTTATGTGCATGTGTGTTTTTAAGTTTGCTTGTTTCGTACGTGGTTTTAAGTTTGCAAATAAAAAGAGAGAGAATCAATACAAATAAACAAACATTTTCTCTTTTTCTATTGCTTCTAGGACTATATAGTCATAATTAGAGAGCGAATTGAATAGAAAAATTCATGGCAACTTGAACATGTACGTTTACTCTTATGATTGGTCAATATGCATTATCTTTAGAAGAGTAGTGACTAGTGGTGGACATAAGCCAGTGACATTTTAAGCCTTTATATTATGACATGTACATCCTAACTTTTCTTTGATTTTCTATTCAAGAACACATTTTTATCACATGCATTAACATGAAAATGATTTAGGCATTCTTTGTTTCATAAGTTACATTAGCCAAATAGCTTACCTATTGATATGAATTTTCCCTTTGCTAAACCCCTTTGAGCTTTATTTATCTTTTCTTTTTATGCTAAACATATTACATGCCTTAAACCTAATCAAATGTCCTACCTGAGTCTTAAATCTAGTGGAGCATTTTTTGATTATTGATGATTGAGGATGCACAAAAGTATAAGTGTGGAGGTGTGCATATATATGGGTTGGTTATAATTGTTGGGATGTTATTCTATGTCTTATAAGTTCCAATGCTGATGGAGCTTCTTTCAATTTTTATTAAAAAAGAGAAAGGAAGAAAAAAGAAAAGGAAAAATGAAAAGGAAAAGAAAAGAAAGGAAAATATATTTAAATAGAAGTATCAAGGAGGAAATACAATTTTTTTGCAAATTTATTTATGATTAGTTTTTCCTCCTAAAGTTGTATGAAATCGGTGATTTGAGTATGATACATATGAGGTACATGTTGCTTTGAAGGATTACCACTTATGGTTATAATGTATTGTTTATCATCAATTATTGTGAGTGATTTATGCTTCATATGGTTTGTGGAGTGAGAGCTTGAATTTGAGCTATGAAACCTAGTTTTTGCATTCACCATAATTAATGGAACCTAGTTTTGAGTGAATGTTAATTTTTACGCTTGATGTTATATTGAGTGTTTTTCTTACTTAACTAGCTTTGACGGCTTTCATAATACACTATCCAAATACATCTCACCTTAACCCTTGCCCATATTACAACCTTAAAAATTCATTCAGTTCATGATTATGCATGTGAATCCTAATGGTGGAGAAATGAAATGATATGCAAAGTCGTAGAATGTCATGATCATGAATGGTGTATAAGTGTACCTATGGATCTATCTTATTTAAACACATTTTTTCCAAGTCTACCACTTGATTGCTCAGTTTCTAAAGGTGATGATTATTGATTAATCATGATTGGAAGAATTTAATTTTAAATTCTTACCATGGTTTTGAAAGTTGTTCATCTTTTTCTTATGATTATCTATTCTTAGTAAATATGGAAAATGTGGAAGTGTTTTGGATTGTGACTTTGATTTCTTTATTTTTCCAGAGGACAATCAAAAGCTAAGTGTGGGAAAAATTGATGTATGCTTAATTATTTCTACATTCACTTCTTAACACTTAGTGATTATTGTTGTGAAATTCTTAAGATACTCATTTTAGTTCATATATGATTTTAGGTACAACTTGGAAGCATAAAAGCTAAAATGGGTTAAAATCACCTTCCTTGAGCCAACATTTGGATGTTTAAACTCAATTACCCTTGTGGAACAAAAAGGAGATGGATTAGGGTGAGGATTGGACAAGAAATCACAAGAAGAACAATAATTCAGCAAAACTTGGGAGATACATGGTTGTGTATATATTCATACAGTTGTGTATACATTCGGAAGATCATTTTTGGACTTACACCATTGGATATATGGCCGTGTCTCCAACCATGTATCTTCACGAATTTCACATTTTTATGACTTATACCGTGTATAAAACTGTGTACATGCCCAGAAACCTAAATTTTTATATAAATAGAACATTTTGACAGCAAAATAAAGATGGATTAGTTTTGGGAGAAAACGAGAGGCAGGGCATGCACTATTTGGAGACCCATGAAGGGTTAGGCTTCCCGATTTCAATTCTAAGGTGAAATTGAATCCAAAGACACATTTTGGGCATCTCTCCATTGTGTATTGTGTTCTTTCTATCTTAGGGATTGTTTATATTATCCTACGTTTATTGAATTAGGTGTTGTGTAAAAATGATCTTAATGCAATATTAGACTGTTTTTATAGAATCTTAAATACAATACATAATAGCTTTGTTTGGATTCATTTGTGGCAACTAATGATTTTGAACCATTAGGGATAACATAACCAAGGTTAAATGACCTAAGCTTGTGTGGTTGTTGCTTAGATTATTCTGTTTTCCTAATTCGTAATACAACTATCCTATTAAACCTAAAGAGCTTATTCTAAGTTGTTCGATAACTAGGTTTGGTTAAAGATCTTGTTTTAATTAAGAATGACTTAAGGGAGATTGAGGTTAACAAAGCTTGTTGTTAACCTACAATTAATAGTTTCTAATGAGAGATGTGAGAATAACATTACAATGGAGTATGCTTATTCGTGTGTAGACTGAGATTGAACCGAGAATCGAATTCTAGAACCCATTTATCAATTTTATCATTTTTCACTTCTTGCTTTAATTTGCTTTCATTAGTTTAATTTCACTTTATTTTCTTATTTGAAATCAACCCAAACCCCCATAACTTAAACACCAATTATTTTCATTCCAAAAGCTTTACACACATCTGTGGGATCAACCTAGACTTATATGTAGCTATAGTTTTAAGTTTAGTTATTTTGTGTAGTGTTATGACGTGCTACTAATATATTAATGGAAGACCTTGCCAAAAGTAAAGCTAGCCACCGCAAATTAATAGAGAGATTTTCTTCGCCCGAATATATTGAGCATAATGCAATATATTATTTAAGTTTATTAATGCCTCAGTGTGAAGAGGAGACAAAGTTCAACTTCATAAATGAAGTTGCAATTTAAGAAGAGATAGTAGAAGAGATGATAGAGAAGATAGTTCTAGAAGAAGAGGAGGTAAATGTTGTTTAAGAAGAGAAATAAGAACATTCAATAACAAATATAGGGGTTGAAGAAGAGGAGGAAGTCTCTGTCCAAGAATAAAAAAGTAGAAGAGTGGACAAAGGTGATCGACAAAGAAAAAGAGGAGGAGCCAAATAAAGAAACTATTAATGAATTATTGGTAGTTACCTTAAGCACAGATGGTTTCCACTTCCCATAAGACACTGTTTGAGTCAACTGAAGATTTAGAAAGTTTTATTATTCCTTATTTTATTGAAAATTTGTTAACGAAAGGGACATTGTAGAGTCAATTGGACTTATTAATTTGATACATTATGTATTTAATATTATCTTGCAACATATGGTTTATTCATAAGCTACCAAACCATTATGTACAGAAATGAGTGGAAGCAAGCCACTAATTATAAACCCAGGTTGATGGTAAACATAAGGGTACGTTGAGCTAACTATGTTAAACAAATCCTATTTGGGAAGCAACCCAAGACTTTGTTTTCATTACATTTTTTCTTCATTTTGGTGTTAATATAGGATTTTGTTGATTTTTTATGTGTTTTACGGCAGGATGTAGAGCATCCTTATTTGACTGTGCAAGTATTTCATGTTATTGTATGTGTGTACTAAATCTTATGACATTGATTAAACATTTTTGTCAAGTTTTTAAATAATTTTCATGGTATACACAGCCATACATATGTCAGTATATATGCCCACGTATACATAATTTTTATTTCAACATGTTCACAAGTTTATAGAGACCTATACGGTCCATAAATGTGCCCGTACACCACTTACACTATCAGCTGTATGACCGTATATCTAACCGTGTAAGTTCATGATCTTTCACAAGTTTTCACACATTCACAGAGACCTACATAGTTAATATATAAGATCATGTATAACTTACACGATTAATTATATGAACATGTATCTAAACGCATAAGTTCGCAAAAACTCACACTCCTATGTCCCTTGTATTGCTATGAATCTATAACCTACATGGTCAATTACATGACCATGTAACTGACTATGTATTTCCGTAATGGTTTTAAAAACCCTATTTCTCTTCATTTTCTCACATTTTCTCCATTCCTTCTGCCACCTACCATCATACCTTCTCCTTCTCTAGCCCATCATTTGTGCTTGATTTTGGTTTGAAAGTTGAATTTTATCCTTTTTCATTTGAATTAATTGTTTAATTTCATATATTGCATAAGAATTGGATTAAAATTTGAGTTAGGTATGCGATTTTGCTCACTAAATGTTGAATTTTGATGATTTTTGTGCAGTTGGGATTAATTTGTTTTTTTCTAGTCAATTGATATTGTTTTCTAGTTTAATTTCATTTTTTCATGAATTAGATGTTTAATTTTGTCAATGTTGGGCAATTGTTAGATTAGGTACTTTACTTTCACTTTTAGGTTTAAATTTGTAATTGCATTGTTAGATTAGTTTTATTTATTAGTTGCAATTCTTTTTATTTTATTTTTTGTTATTAATTTGGTTATTTGTTTAATTTTCTAAAATTTTTATTATTTATTTATTTATTTGTTTTTTATTATGTGTTTAATTGCACTTTTAATTATTTGTTTTCACAATTTCATAATTTAATGAGAATACGAACCAACTGTGGGGAAAAGTTTTTGTTTGTACTTTTATTTGTTATTTTCTTACACTTAATTTAATTTCAGGTATAATAATTGGACAACAAAGAGTGAAGGAGGTAACGAGAAAAAGGCGGAAAGGAGAAGGGACATCTAGAAACTCAAGTGAAGTTCCCTAAACCATAAAAGCAAGAAAATGTAGTACATCTACTGGAGCAACAAAACCTGTTACACTTCAATTCTAGAACCAACAAGGAGCAATACCAGAGGCTTAAGGAGAAGAGGTTTGGAACCTATAGATATATCGATTGGGAGGAACTGAAGCATTTCAGCTAGGCCCAGTAGGTTCAAGACTTGATCAGTGTAATAGCATGGTACTAAGAGCTTACGCTCGAGGTACTCTCTATATGCTTTATAGAAAAAAGTTACTACAATTGGGACCAGCCAAACACAATCCAATTTAGGATGATGGGGAAGATCATTAGGATGAGTTAAACGGACTGCTTTGTGATGATGGGTCTTTATGATTAGGGGTTTATATGGACAAAAGAGTGTATAGCCCTTCAACTATACTTGTTATACGAGGTTTTTCTTAGAGAAGTCTAACGCACCTTCAGCAAAGAGGATGAGTATAACCACAGGAAATCTAAAACGTCCACCTTTCGACACCTTGCACTTGGATACATCCATGAGGTTCTAACTTATACAGTGAGTGAGCGGGGTGATAGCTTTGAATTCTTCGGTAACTTAGATGTTTACTACCTATAGAGTATGAGTGAGTGGATGCCAATTCATTAAGGGCATTCCTTAGCCCAATTCTTTTGGTGTCATAGAGAAGAGAGGAAGATAAGGATTATCTGCATCAGTCCATATATTATATAACTAGAAAGGATGATGAGAGTCTTCCAGAGGCTACAATTGATTAGTCAGCTTGGTACCATAGTTTCCCTTAATTTGGATGTCATGAAGAACATGCACATGGTACGTAAAAGGCATGGACCACTGGGAGATATTTATTTCCTAATTAGACTTTCAAACTAGCAAGTAGCTTTGAGAGTAGATGGGGGTTCTCCCCAATATAATGGAGGAGCCATTGAGACAGGACTCAATGCCATCCCAAATGAGAGGAGTAGCTCAAGAGGAGGTTAGTGTAAGATTGCCCAAGGCATCGACACCACCTGGACCTCGAGGATTAGCTAAAGATAGCTCGGCTGAAGAAGCACATAGAGTAGATCTTGGGAGTCCAATGCACTATTTGAGTACACCAGGTAGTGTTACCAAAGAGGATGAAGAGTCGAGGCCCTAATAGATGAATGGAAGATGTTTTAGTGTAGATGATGGGACATATTAAGATATTCATACGACCTCCATCATTTGGAGTAGGTGTATCAGCTTCGACTCTATGGCAATATGAGGCTTCAAGACTCGAGGACCATCCAACGACTAATATACCAAACTCATCGAGAGATTAATTGATAGAGAGATAGTTTGGATGCTATATTTTGGTTTTTATTTTCTTTTATTGCTATTTATGTATTTTTCTTATTTTATTTCTTATCTTATTTTGTTTTTTTAGCATTATTAGCACAATTTATTTTATTTTTGTTATTTTTAATCTCATGTTATTTATTTTTATTTTTCTTTTTATAAATTTTTGTTTATATTTTGCGAGGATCGTTGTACATAATATCATAAGGACTCTTCATTGAATCCAGAACTTTGTAAATCTTATTATTCAAGAAAGTACCAAGTCATAACTTTTCCACTTTTTGTGTTTTTGTTAATATTTTATTTATTTGTGCTTTTGTAGTGTACATTTGCGACAGTGTACAATTTTAGTTGTAGGGAAGGGATTTCTTAAGCTTTTTGTAATTTTTAATTAATTCTTATTAACTGACATCTGGAGTTTGTTAAAATTTGTCCAAACTATTATATAGTATTATTGATTATTGAATTGAATTAGTATGCAAAAGGATGAAAGTTAGAATATACTTGCTTTTATAAGTCATATTTTTATTAATCATTGAGATAATTAATTTGAATGAAAATCGCATATAAATAATTCTAAACATTTTTATGAGCTTTTGAGCCTAAGAGCAAACATATTGCTATTTTAAGCTCTTTTATTCTTTATTGATTGTTATCATACATAGTTATATAATTCTAAAGCGTGTTTTTGTTATCCTTATTGAGACCACATTTTGTTCAACTAGAAACATTGAAATGATAAACACAATTAGATTTAGCCCTTTGTTTTAGCCTATTTTCTTGATTATTAACCTACCATATTTTATCCCTTAAGAGTAACCACTTTTGAGACTTAGCTTTTTCTTTGATTATAGCCACATTAATAGCCTTACCATATCTTTCTTGAAAGCTTTTTCATTATTTTTTAACCCTGAAGGATTTACATTTATTTGATTGCTTGAAACTTAAAATGTATTGAAGAATTTTAAAAAGATCCAATAGTTCTTTGATTGTTGGTATATGGTAAATGCTCAAAAAATAAAATAAAAATAATAATAATGTATGTTGTGAGCATAGTGAAAAAAAGTATTGTAAAGTTATTGCATCAACGGAATTATGGTGTGAAGGACCTACGTTGTAAATAACTAAGTTTCATGTTTTTTTTTGTATATTTCCTTTAATATGATCACACTTTTATTATCCTTATCATAACTTTACCTAAATTTTTATTTCTGGTTTACTTATAAGTGGTTGATAGATGATAATTGATTATATTTTTACCCCAAATTTAACTTATTCTTTCTTGATATTTTATAATTTTGTTGTATATTTGGTACTTAATATACTTCAAGTGTGTTTATAGATGATAATTGCCTTCACGGAATTAAAGGAGAAGAATTCGGGTGAAAACGGGGCGTAAAATAGAAAATTAGCAATCTGGAAGGAGTGTATAGCCATGTTTTTTTGCACACCCACGTACTTTCTTGATACTCGGCGGATTCTGATTATGCACGTTCATGCACAAGAATGTGCATAACCCAAAATCTAGGTTTTCATATAAATTCAACATTTCATAGCCAAATCAAAAGGGGGAAGCAGCTGACACTATTCTGAGACGTGTAGAACATCTAGAAGGGATGATTTTGGTCAAGAGAATTGAAAAACATGACAAAATCATCAAAAGATCCATTATAATACAAGATTAACCCTTTACATCGTAAGGGCATTCGATAGAAGACAATCAGGGAGATTTAGAATTATGATCCCATTATTTTTAATTCGTTTTTCTTTCATTGTATGTTTGATTTCGTATTTGACCATGTGTAACTAAATGTCTAGTTAATATTTAGGTTAGATGAACCTTATGTTAATACTTTAATAGGATTTGATTCTTTTATTAATGCGATTGATTGTTTATATTGTGATCTGATTACGCATTTCATTTATATTCTAATAACCCAAGATATTAGATCAT
Organism: Erythroxylum coriaceum; assembly: GCA_026874005.2. Taxonomy (NCBI): domain Eukaryota; kingdom Viridiplantae; phylum Streptophyta; class Magnoliopsida; order Malpighiales; family Erythroxylaceae; genus Erythroxylum; species Erythroxylum coriaceum. The sequence goes on along the minus strand of JANQAP020000277.1, from coordinate 861,000 downwards.
AATCTGATATTATACGTAGAGATTAAGAAATCCTAGTGTGAATAGATCTACCGTAATAAGAATGAGTTGATTGTAACCCTAGAGAAAGGATGACATAAATCTTTCGAATTATGGTCAAACCTAATAGAGGGACTCATAAATCAGTAACACAGTCCTATAAGTTTTAACCGGAGTAATTCGGTTAGAGACCTTAAGATTAATAGTTAGTAAACTTAAGGTCAATTATTAGCATACCATAGGAGTCTTCGCGGTCCAATACATCAACAAAACAATTACATGATAAAAGATCAATCTGCTAAGGGCTTTGGGGGATTCGAACCTAGATACTAGTTTCTGATAACTATAGCTTTCTAAATGAATTCCACTACCTCTGTGTTCATTATTAGTTCCTATTTTATTTTATTTGTTTTAGTTTTAATTTCTTTTCATTAAAAATTTAAAATCAATCCTCAGGCTAGATAATAGGGGGTAAGTACTAGTGTTCATAGTCTTCGTGGAATCGACCCATACTTGCTGATACTAGCTACAGCTATGTCGTGTTACAATCCATTATCATAGCCATGGCTCACAATGAAAGGATGGAGTGGACAGTATTTTTATAGGAGCCATAATATGTCTTTACAAACTATTACATCACCATATGGGAGAGTGAGGTGTGCTCACATGTTTTTAAAAGCTCAACTGATATTCAAGTCGTGTTGTGACATTCATAGGAGTTATCACTACAATCATGAATGTCGACCACCAATACATAGATAGGAGCAACTTAGCATTTATAATCAACTTTATGGTACAGTGTATGAGAATAACTACAATTCAAAGTGGAGTAACTCTTATACTTATGGATGAAACAATTATGCTTCAACTGGATATTTATGGCATCAAGCATCTCCATATAGCAAGCCAACTTTGGAAGATAAATTAATGATAGCCATTTCCGAAATGAAAGCTGATTGATGCACATTTGAGAGTAAAAAAAAGACAAAAGTTGGTTTCATGAATGGATGGATATTTCAGAAAGAGCTTCTAGAAGAAAAAGAAAGTATTGCAAATAAACTAATGGAATGCCTTACCAGGAGAGTAGTTAGTCAATGTGAATTCGATGAGAGATTTTCTTTAACTACATATGATGAGTATAATCTGAGTTTTCAACCATCTTAGAGTGAAGAAGAGACAATATTTGATTTCATGAATAAAGATACATTTCAAGAAGGTGAGGAGGTAACTGCTGCTTTGAAAGATGTGATGACTGAGTTTATTCAAGATTCAAACATGAGGCATCAGGAAAGAGAGGAACATATACAGAACATGGTGAATCAAATCGGTCAGTTAGTGGCGATATTGTCCAATGAACAACTAGGGAGTTTGCCTAGTCCTAATGAAACAAATCCTAATGAATTTGGAATGGCAATCACCTTTAGTAGTAAAGATGAGCTCTTAAAAGAAGAAGAGGAAGAGGAAGTAACTATTACAGATAAATAAAAATGGAACTCCTTGTTAACATGAAAGTTGAGTGACGTGAATTTGAGAGAGAAGAAAAGGCAAGGGCTGGCTTTATAATTGGAGTGACATTATAAGAAGAGCTTCCTGATGAAGAAGATGAACAAATCTCCATCTAAGAAGAGAAAATAGAAGAGCAGCAAAAGGTAACTGAAGAAGAAGAAGAAAAGTGGACAGAGGTAATTGAGGAAGAACTAGTGGAGGAACCAAGTAAAGAAACTACTAACAAGATGTTGGTAGTGACCTTAAGTACGGAGGGTTCCCATTTCCTCAAAGACAACCTGCTTAAGTCAATTGAAGATTCAAGGAGTTTCATTATCCCTCATTTTATTAACAGTTTGTCATTAAAAGGGCATTATTACTTAAAATTGGATTTATTAATTTGATAAATTATGTTCTTATTATTATCTTACAACAAGTGGCTTGTTTACAGGGTATGAAACCACTTTGTGGAGAAAAGGGTGGAAGCAAACTGCTGATTATTAATCTAGGATGAAGTTGAGCATAAAGGTTATGTTGAGCTACCGACTTTAAAGAAGTGCTGCATATGAGGCAGCCTAAAAGTTAGTTTTAATTTTATTTCAATTTCTATATTATTTTGTTTTTACTTTCATATTAGTATAGGATTTTATTTTCTGTTATATTATTTCTTTTGTTTCTTTTTATCCTTTTCTTTTATATTTTGCAAGGATGTTAGTTTTATATTGAATAAACCAAAATCACATAAATCGTCATAGTTAAGAAAGTACCACTAAACTCTCTCACTTTTTCATAAATGTTTATATTGTGTATAATGAGGAAAATATACAACTTTAAGTGTGAGGATGGATTTATTGAATTTTTTAACTAATTTCTTCAAGTTTATTATAATCCTGATTATAATTTTTTTAACCATTGTCTTGAATTAATTGAATATGTCCTTGAATACTATATGTTATTATTCAATATTAATTTTAATTAATGTACAAAAGGATGATGGTTAGAATGAAATTAATTTTCTAAGTCATATTTTTCATAAACATTGAAAATTTCAAGTTGAATGAAAATTGTTTATAATTTACACATATATATACCTATTTTTTGTGAGCTTTTGAGCCTAAAGAGCAAATTTTCAAAAAAATTTAAGCTCTTGTTATCCTTTCATGTGTGTGATTTCATGTATAGTAGGATAATTTTAGAACTTGCTTTGTTATGCATATTGAGACCATATTTGTGGCAGTTAGAAACATTAACATGATAAAGGCACTTCGATTTACCAACTTATTTAAGCCTATCTCTTTGAAATTAACATGCCTTTAAATTGACCTTTAAGAATAATCAAGTTGAGCCTTAGCCTTTTTTATTGATTTTACCCACACATTAATCTTATTCCTATTTTTCTTCAAAGAATAGGTTATTAACTTTATTTATTTGTTTGTTAAGACTTGAATTCAGTGAAAGGTCCAATATCTGTTAAATTATGGTATTGAATGCTCGAATTGTTCAAAAAAAAAGAACATATAAAACAAGTCGTGTATTATTTCTTACATAAATTTCCTTCTCTTAAAACCCTTTTTATCCCAATCATACCTTACTTAAGCCCCATTACAACCTACAAAAATAACTTTTGAATTTTGTTTCTAGTTTGTACATAAGTGGTGGAGATGTGATTTTACTACATGCATATGGTAAGGATTCTACTATGCATGAAGAGTCTTAATACTTTTCACCCTAAATATTTGAGCGCATTGAGTGAATCAGGTGAGTGTGTAAAAATGTATGCTTCTGATTTCAATGCGATTGTTGATATGATTATTATTAATATTACTTAGGAAGTTAATTTAATGACAACTTGATTTTGATTGCCTGTTAATTTGATTCAATAAGATATAAAGATGTATAGTATGAGTGGACATTGATGATGGATTCATGTTGTAAATTTATAATTTTGATTATGGTTTGCTTGAGGACAAGCAAAAACTTAAGTGTTGGGATATTTAATAGATGGTTAATTGACTATATATTTAATGTATTCTTGCTTGATATTTTATACTTTGTTGTATATTTGGTACTTAATGTACTTCAAGTGTTTTTATAAGTGATAATTGCCTTCATGGACTTAAAAGAGAAGAATTCAGCTAAAACGCTGCGTAAAACAAAAAATCAACAATCTGGAAGGAGTGCACGATCATGCACTTTTGCGAGCTCGTGCACTTTCATGATACCTGGCAAATTCTAATTATGCACAGTCTAATGCACGACCGTGCCTAACCTAAAAATCTGGGTTTCATAAAAATTTGACATTTCGGAGGCAAATCAAAAGGGGGAAGAGGCTGGCATTGTTATGAGATGTGGAGAATGTATAGAAGGAACAGTTTTGGTCTAAAGAAGTGAAAAACACAAAGAAATCATTGAAAGATAATCATTGAAAGATTCATCTAAATACAAGATCAACCCTCTATATGGCAAGAATATTCGATAGAAAATAATCAGGGAGATTTAGAATTATGATTCCATTATTTTCGATTCGTTTTTATTTCATTGTATGTTTGATTTTGTATTCGATCTTATGTAACTAAACGTCCAGTTAGTATTTAGGTTAGATAAACCTTATGTTAATACTTTGACATGATTTGATTCTTTTATTAATGCGATTGGTTATTTGATATATTGTGATCTGACTACGCGTTTTATTTATATTGTAATAACCCAAGATATTATATCATAATCTGATCTCATACGTAGAGATTAAGAAATCCTAGTGTGAATAGATATGCCGCAATTAGAAGGAGTTAATTGCAGCCCTAGAGATAGGATGATATAAATCTTCCAGATTAGGGTCAAACTTAATAGAGGGGCTCATAAATCGATAACGCAATCCTATAAATTTTAACCTAAGTTATTCAGTTAGAGACCTTAGGATTAGTTGTTAGTAGACTCAATATCTATTATTAGCATACCGTAGGAGTCTCCATGGTCTAATACATCAAAAAAAACAATTGCAAGATAAAAGATCAATCTGTTAAGGATTTAGGGGAATTCGAACCTAGATACTAATTTTTGATAATGATAGTTTCCTAAGTGAATTCCACTATCTCTGTGTTCATTATTGTTTCATATTTTATTTTATTTATTTTATTTTTAATTTCTTTTCATTAAAAATCTAAAATCAATCATTAAGCTAGATAATAGGGTAAGGCTAAGTAATGGTATTCATAGTCTTCTTGGGATCGATCCATACTTTCCAGTACTAGTTATAACTATGTTGTGCATTGGAAATTATTACAATATTTACTAATATGAAATAGGTCAATCAATGGTGTAAATATGATGTGATTACAAGCTTATAGCTAAGAATCTACCTATGTATTAATTTGAGAGTTCCCACACTTTCTACCCTAAACACTTTGAGTGCATTGAGTAAATCCTTGGTAAGAGTGTGAAAATTTGTGCTTTTGATTTCAAAAATACTATCTACGTGATTGTTATTGATAGTTCTAAGATCACTTGAATCTAACTGTGTGTTAATTTTATTGATATGACATGATGATTTTGGGTGTGGATGGATAGGTTGAGGTTAATAAGGGATGATTGTTTTCAAGTTTGATGATTTGGATTATGATTTTCTTGAGGATGAACAAAAGCTTAAGTATGGGGACGTTTGATAAATGATTAATTGGCTATATTTATATACTCATATTTAGTGTATTTTGCTTTTTATTTAATAGTTTTATAGTATTTTTGTTACTTATTTTGCTTTAGGTATGTTTTTAGGTGATAATTGCCTTTATAGACTAAAAGGAAAAGAATTTGGATGAAATTGAGGCATAAAATAAAAGAATTGAAGTAACTTTGGAGATACACAACCGTTTATAAGGATCATGTAAGTTATTGTAAATGTGTGAAGCTTCAAAGATGTTGTTTATGCCCGTGTGAAGATACATGGTTGTGTATGTTTCCCATGTAAGCTTTTGCGACCACATAAAGTCACAATTTAAAGGGTATTTTAAGATATATGATCACCTATACGACTGTGTAAGTGACTATGTATATTTTGGAAACCTTAGTTTTTGCTATAAAAAAATTATTGAAGGCTAAAGAAGGAAGAAGTGACTTAAGTCGAGTTAGACACTAGAAAAGCAAAGAAAAAGCAGTTTTGAATGAAGGATGAAGGAAAATACAAAGATTATGTCATGAGATCTGATAAAGAGCAACCTTTAATCCAAATTTCATTAGAAATAAAAAGGGAATATAGTTATGAATTCTTTTATTTCTATTTGTTTTTCTGAATATTTGATGATGGATTTATTTTCTATATTTAGGAACTAAATTATATAATGCCTAGGTGTGATGAACCTTAATTAAGGATGAATAATATAATGTAGGCTTTTATTCAATACATTTTTATTGATTGATTTAATACAATTCAATCATGCTTTTATATTCTTAAACTAGTATATCCAAAATATTAGTCCAATGTTTAATTTCATATAATTAAGATTGAGAAATCCTTTTGTGTGAATAAATTTACCATGGTTAAAAGGATTTGCGTGCAAACTTAGAAATAGGACAACATAAATCCTCTTAATTAAGGTCAAACCTAATAGTGAAATTCACAAATTAAGTAATGCAATATTAGGGGTTTTAACTAGAAAAAGATTTCAGTTAATCAACTGAGGGTTAATTATTAATAGCATTGAGAAAGATATTAACATAACATAGGAATTTCTTTAGTCTAATAATCAATAATTAAATTGCGTGATGAAAAGTTAATATTTAAAATATCTTAGAGGAAGCGACAACCTTCTTGGAAATAACTCCAAAAGATCAACCAAACCTAGCCCATACACACATTGTGCAAGTGGAATACTATTTAATCAAGTAGAAGGGCCAACTTAAGAGTGAGGCGAGATCGGAACTATATGAAAGTTAAAATTAGAAGACCAAGTCAGAGACTACTTGACTATCACTCCTGATATGCAACCTACAACCACCAACATATATAGCAACTAAATTCCTATACATACATTTATGGCCTACACTTCTATTCATTTATTTGGATTGTCATCACACATTTGTCTATGACATATGACAAAATTTCTTATCACTTAACATTATCATTTAAGAGTAGAAATACATCTTTACATTTATATGATAATCCAAAAGAAATATTACAAGCTCATTTATTACATATATAATCATCTTTAACTAACAAGATACATTTACTTCTAGTTGGCCCCTATAGATGAACCCTGTGCCTTATTCCTATTACTTGGACCTACACGGATTAACACTCATACTAAGCTTGAAAGTTGGGTAGGGAAATACTTAGTTTGGATGACCACTTACATCAGTCATCCTTTAAGTACACACACATTTATGAATATCATAAAACCACATAAATAGTGATGGCATAATCAATCCAAGTACATAATGCAAATATGCTTAAACTTATTATTCATATACCGTAAATTCACATTTATAAGCCAAATAATGATATTCAATTATCGTCAACACAAATTATTCATGTTGTCATGCTGTATCTCTTATTTATAACTGTTTAATTTACTTTCTGTGTTAGGCTTGTACATTACTGTGGGTGTGGATAATGGGAGTTGTAGATATCCAAAGATATCAAACCATAGATACTCCAAAGTATCGAACTATAGATACTTAAAGTTATCAAACTATAGATACCTAAAGTGTAGCACCCTACTCTCATAGTGTATATTCCTGTACATATCGTGGGTATTCGAGAACAAAGTCCACGAGGGTGGCATGCTAGGATAGTCAGTCAATCATACTCATCGAAAAAAAATTTTCACACATCATATGCATTTTTAGAAAACAAAAAAATCATTTTACAAACAATATCCATATCATCATAATTTCAGTAATCATTTGGGCCCATTACAAGTACAAAACACTTTTAGTCATAATGTCATTACATTATAGGATCATTCACATACACATTGTACAGTACTTGTGAATACTCACTTTAATACGAAATAATGAAATACATATGCAGACACGAACTGATCCCGGCCTCTATCTCTTATTCGAATGTAATGGCTAGACTCCAATTTGTCTAACTGGAGATCTCTTTTGAGCCTGAAAGATAACATTGCAATTTTGGTGAGTTTTGTGAACTCAGTGAGTGGACCATCCTCGATTGCTCACTCATATCATATAACATAAAAATTCATATAATCACATAATTCACATCACTTCATTAATTCATCATGTAGCATCAATTAACACTTTATTCATTTATTTCACATTTCACATTTAGAGCAGCCAAACAGTTCATTTTGATAATTTAAAACATACATATCAATTATATATGCAATGCTCATGAGACTCACTTTTAATTGTTATTGTTGTGACCGAGAGCCTGTAACTGTGCCGTATTTATTGTAGATACCAGGCTCATTAATAAATGTCCCTTATCTATTAGGGATACAAGGCTCATTATACATAGTGAGCCTTTGGCTCTTAATCACTTTCTGAGCTTTAAGCTCTTTTTCGGTGGCTACTCCAGTCACAACTGCCTTTATCTTTTCACTCATTCATGTAATGGAATGCAACAAATCACATAAGCTCAATCAGCCACTTTATTTCAATTTACACATTCACATTTATATTTATCATCGGACCTTGGTTTGGCATTTAACAATTAAGTTGAGTATCACTTATTTTGTCAAATTCATATACAATGAGCACTTCCAATATGATATTCATGCATCAAACACCTCAAAAATTCAATGTCTAGAATTAACACATTCACATCACATAATAATTCAATACAGAATTTAAGCAGAACAATCATTTAAAGTAAGACCATCTAGGTCGACTCACAGTACATTCTATATTAGCATTTGCTTCCAAGATCCGAAAACATCTAGATGTTGAAATTTTATAATGTGTATCAACATCATGCAATACACACATTGCACACACATTACTAATTTCACAATCACATAAACATTTAATTGTACACATAGTATATGTGTAATGTCTAATGCATGCTCAATTTGACTATTTCGGGTATGTTTACTTAATTCATATCTCAAGATAATTCATACTTCAGATCTCATATACGTCAAAATTTGAATTTAGGTTTACATCTCATTTGTACAAGATTGTTCTAAGTCCATCATTCAATCATATATCTATCACATACATGCTCTCCAATCCTTTTTCTAGCATTATAAGATCACAAAATATCCT
>JANQAP020000277.1:783964-797093 GCA_026874005.2 Erythroxylum coriaceum | reverse complement strand
GTGAACTTGTTCTCTAACAAGCACCCACACGTTTGTTTAAGTATCTCTATACTTTAGCCTATGAGATCAACTACTTCCTTCGTAAGGAAAAATACAACGTATGCTAGTCTTTTTATATTCTATTAATGTCCAATCTTAATAGAACAATGACAAGGAACATTTAGGAATAATACATAAATGCAATATGAATCTCATAATTATAATCTAATTATAATTTAATTTGTAATGTACAATTATTCCATGGACTTTATCATATATATTTAAACATGTACAAGATAAACAATGCCTTTAAATAATTTGTCACTAAACTACAACCAAATTAATTAACTGTAGGGTATAAACCAACAAATACGGTTGATAAAGTGAAACTGATCCGAAGTAGAGTTAAAGCAGCTCAAGATAGATAGAAAAATTATATGGATCAACAGCAGAGGGATATGGAGTATCGAGTAGGAGATAAAGTGTTTCTAAGAGTATCACTTTGGCAAGGAGTGCTAAGGTTTGATAAAAAGGGTAAGCTCAGCCTTAGATATATTGGTCCTAATGAGATCATTGAGAGGATTGGACCATTGGTATACAAGTTAGCCTTACTGATTGGGATGGCTCAGATACACAATGTGTTCTATGTAAGCATGCTCAGAAGATATTGATCTAATCTGATGCATATGTTACCAGCTTAGGAAATTGAAGTAGCTAGTAATTTAAGTTATGTAGAAGAACGGGTAAAGATCGTAGGATATCAGACGAAGCAATTAAGAAACCAAGTAATTCCGTTGGTGAAAGTCCTTTGGAAGAATCACTCAAGTGAAGAGGCTATATGGGCAACGGAGAAGCATATAAGGAATCAATACCCCTACCTATTCGAACAATCAAGGAAGAATTTCGAGGACAAAATTCTTAATGGGGAGAATTGTAACATCCTGTTTTCCCATGCTAAGGGTTAGAACCTTAGAATACTATACATGAGAAATATTACTGAGAGACTTGGAAATGCATTGCATGCTTATGCATAACATAGGCATACACACATGTGAATACTAATTTTTATACCCATTACAATGATTATGCATGCACCCATTTGACATATTCCAGGATATAAATGATTTTAATGTGATTATGATGTGAATAGTGACTATTTTGTCTTGAAAATTGATTTGGTGAGTATAATTATTGATTTAGAATTTTTAGTGAAAATTAGGAAATTTATGAGATTTTGGGTATTTTTGGATAGGAAAAATGCCAAGTGGTAAGACAATTGATAAATAGTAGTAGAAATAAGTGACAATTGATAGTAGAAATTATTGATATATGGCATTAGGATTTAATGACAAGTGTCATAGAAAATTAGGAGACAATTGGATTAGAAATTGGAGACAAATGGACTAGTTATTAAAAAGGGGCCAAATGGAGCCATGGGGAGGTGACAAGTGGCAGTGACAAGTGTCGCTACCACTCACCACTCATCCCTCATGATTGTCTCATTTGGAAGGCACACTCTTTATTGTCTTTCATTTTAATTCATGCTTTTATCTTCTTCGTTGATTTCTTCTTTTCTTCATTTCCACGACACTCACCATTCTTCATCAATGTTGAACCTTGCTCTCATCCTTTAGTTGCTACTTCCATTTTCGTTATCTTCATCATCTTGCCACTAAAAACCCTAACCTACTCCACCTCTATGTTGATGATCGTGTCATGCATGGAAAAGCTAAGGTTATAGGAGATTTTGAAGAAACTTTAAGTAAATTAAGTAAGTAGCATGTAATCTGTGAATGAAACATTTATGATAAATGATTTGAGATTGAATGATCATGATCATGGAGTTACATATATGTTGTAACGTGGGTATAAAAATAAAGAGGTTTATGTTCTAATTTTTTTAGTGTATTAATGATTTTCTTGGGTTGGCTAAATGAAAACATTTATAATGATCATTTAGAGATAAATTGAAAGTATAAATGAAGTTAATTTTTATGCTAAATCATGGATGAATAAATGAATATATTTATGGCTTGTTTTTGTGTTTATGATGAGTAACAATTCATAAATTGTTATAGAGATTTTTTGAGGTAGAATGAACATTATAATGTTGTTTGGAAAATTGTAGTAAATTAATGGATGCATACATGTGTTTGTGTTCTATTTTGAGAGTATGAAAACCATGAGTGATGAGTTGTTATGTAGATGTTATAAGTTGTGAATTAAGGGTATAATGAAAGTGAAAGTTATGTTAACAAAGATGTTAAGTTATGTTCTTGAAATGAGGAGAACTAGGATGATAGTTAGAGGTAAAGTGAAGGTGATAGTGGAGTTGAATATGTGTTGAGGCATTAATAAATGAATGGACATGTTTGGTGTCTTATTCTTATGGTTATGATCAATAGTCTTGTATGACTTGTTTTACGAATTTTTTGAGTTGGAAATTGAAGTAAAAATGAAGGGGCTATTAAGTCTAAATGATGAACTATGGAGATGATTTGGTTGATGTATTATAAACGAGACATATTATGGGAAGAGTTAGGATTGTATGTATGATAGGATAAAGTGAATGAAAATGAACATATTGAGTGGAGTTTTATAAGTTTTAATGCAATCAATATAGCTGTGGGATTTGTATAAAGTGAAGTTGTATAAATGGACATGAATGCTAGAAATTTTGGAGTGTAAATGATGTTATTATGTATGTTGAATTTGTGGAAGAAATGGGGAATAAAATGTAGGGCACTATTGTGGCATAGTCCCCAAGATCGTGGCCTGGCAAAATTTCAATTCTGTTAAAATCGTGGCAGAATCCCCACAATTATGGCCAGTTCCATAAGCTTTTGTCAGGATCATGGGAAGGACCTCTACTATCGTAGGAAGGACCACCACGATGGTGGGCAGGCACAAAGAGAGAATTGTTGTTCTTTAAGTGATGTTTGAGATAATTAATGCTAAGGAACCTTCTTATGATGTATTTAAACTTGAATGAGGTATAGAATGAACCTAGCTAATGATTGATTAATTGATTAAAGTGAGCAAGGGGTATTAGGTATTAATGAATGATTGAACGATTATGTTTAAATGATCATGAGATATGAATTAAGGACATATATCCAGAATAGTCAAATTGAACATGCGTTACACATAACATATATACATATGTGTATGATTGAGTATTAATGTGATTATGCAAATTAGTAATGTGTAAATGTGTATATATTGCATGATATAGAGTTACAAATAGAGCGACTGTATCTAGACACTACCGGGACATAAAGCAATAGCTATCTGTAGCATATGGTGAGTAAACTAGATGTTCTCACTAAAATTGTCTATCTTTGTATAAATTTTAATTATTGAATTATTATTAATGTAAATGTGTTAATTCCAAACATTGATAGTCCGAGGCATTTGATGCATAAGACTCACATTGAAATGTTCATTGTATGTGAATATGACAGAAATAAGTTTACTCAATATAGTTGTTAAATGTCAGACTTAGGTCCGATGAAAATGTGATCGAAGTAGCTAGTAAAAAAGAGCTTAAAGCTTATAGTATGGTAAAAGCCTCTGACTCACTAAGAGCCTCTGACTCACTATATAAAACGAGTCCGGTATTCCCAACAGATATGGGACAGTTATTAATAAGCCCCATATTCACAATGGATACGGGATAATTAAAAAGGCACTCGGTCACATCAACGTAATAATTAAATATGAGTCATATGTGCATTGTAGATACATTTGCTATATATGTTTTAAATGATTGAAATGAACTGCTTGAACTATTTTGAATGTGAAATGTGAAATGTAAAATATGTGAAAATAATTTTCTTTGATTCAATATGATGATTAGTGAAGTGAAATTCATTACGTGATATCATGAATTGTCTGTGAATTTGTAATATGAGTTGGTTGTGTTATGCGATATGAGTGAGCACATCAATGATGCCTTGTTCACTGAGTTTACAAAACTCATTAAAAATTACAACGTGGCCTTTCAGGTACTAGAGAGGAGACTTAGTTACTAAGATGTTCTAGAAGAAGTCTAGTACTACATTTTTGGGAGTTAAGAAAATGGCTCAAAGGTCGGTCAACTGAGATTGAAGATTTAGATAGAATTTTTTTATAATTCCTATTTCATGCAGAATGTGTAAAAAAGCAGTAGACCCTTATAGTTTTGATGTTGTACATACATATGGATCATGTAGTGTAATACTATAATGTACATTATGTTTTATTAAAATAAAATGAGAAATTGAGTTTTAGATATTGAATATTTGTGATTAAATTATGATGCCATGATATAAATGAATGCGACTGCTCTAGTGCACTGCTTCCACTAGACATGTGCTGGAATGTCTGATGGATGTACGGGCATATGTTGGATAGGAGTGGGGTGCTACAGATCCATCTCCAAAAAAATGACTACTTATTACTGAGCAACCTCCATAATCTCTTGATGAGTAGAACCATATTGAATGATTTGAGAGTAACAATACTAAGACCACCTTTGCATCTAGGTAAGCATTCGTCCCTAAATTTCATTTTTAGCTTACAAGGATTTCCTTTACCTCCAGTCAAGGAATTTAACAATATCTTCTAAAGGTTTACTAGAATTAGAAGTTTGTCATATTTCTTAGGATAGTATGGTTACTTGTATTATTAGAAGCTTAGAAGTTTTTGAGTCATAGCCTAATTAACTTACAGATTCTCATAGTTAAAATATGGGTGATCTTTTAAACCTAAATTATTTATGTTCAAATAAGGCTCATAATTCCACTATGCTTGTTTTAGAAATCCACCTACTTAATTTTTTAAATAATGCTCATAATTCCAATATGCTTGTCTTATAAATCCATATACTACGTTTAGTTGCTCAATTCGCTCCTTTCAAATAGTTGGCCATATATTAGTTAGATGTCTTATTCCTAATAAAATTTTGCAAGCCTTCATTATTTGTATATTAGTTAAAGCAATTTGACAAATAATAGTTGTTAGATTAGATATTTTTTGTTCAAGGGATGAGGTATTTACCTTATTAATATGCTTAGTTCGTGGACTAAGCTTGGTGAAAATTTGTTGAGAGTTGTTTGTCATATTTGTAATCAGGTTTCTGGTAGTTTTAGGAATTTTATATACCAATGCTCCTCCACTAGCAGCATTGACCACTCCTCCACTAGCAGCATTGACCATATTCCTAATAATAGGTAGAAATCCCTTATGGATTAGATGAATAACTATTCATTAATTTTATGATGAGGTTAGCTTATGTACATCTTCTCAAAACATTCCCATTATTCAGATAAAGACACTTCGTCGTGCTTCCTTAAACTATAATTTCTTTTTAAATATTGCCTACCCTTAAAGATAGAAAATTCCTCTTCATCTTATTACATGTGGTAATATCCCTAGAAAGTAAGTAATTGAGATATGCGCTTACTTCATCTTTTAATGAAACTAGAAAGGCTCTCAACTCGATTTGTTCTTTTGTTAAACCTATAAGTTTCATACTTATACATATTATACAATTTTCAAGTTCTTATAAGTATTTTCACCTAAAAGACCATTAAATGTAGGTAAGAGATGTATTAGTCTATATTTCTATTCAAAAATTGTATTGGCATGTAATGGGAGGAATGTCATCCAAAGGGGTTGTTAATTCAATTCAATGGCAACAAGCTCTTTAATGTCAACAAGCTATTTAATGTTTGGTGTTTAGCCATAATTTTTTCCCTTTTCAAATTTAAATTGGTAGCAAATAAGAAACTAGGAGCTAAATTATTCTTTTTTAATTTCTTTCTTACTACTTCCTAAATCTGCAAGAGTTTCTATCTTAAGATCAAACTGAAAAACTCTAGATTAAGTAATAGACATACACGGTTAAGAATGCAAAGATAAATTACAAATAAAAAAATATAAATATAAATATAAATATAAAAGTAAATATAACTAGAATAACAATGGTTCAAAAAGTTAGTAAGTTAATATATTCACTAAAAAAATAAACTTCTTGATCAAAGTCCCAAAAATTTAGTGCACATTTGTTTATAATAAAAAAATAATTCCTTTGCTCCTAAAAATATATAGTAGTATGAGTAAATGTTGATCCTATAAAAGCACCTAACTTAGATTTATGCTTTGTGAACAAAAAAGGGGGTTTTGATTATGATGAAATCAATCATAAATATACCAATAAGAAAAAATTCAACTAGAATATGATAAGATTAATTGAAAATAGACCTTGGTCTAAACCCACATCCACCATTGAAAATTTTTACCTATCATCAACTTAATTATAAACCAATTCATACTTTGAATATTCACCATTAGAAATATTTTCCTATCTCTCCTTAATTATTTTTAATTAAAAAGAATATGATCCAATTAACCCTAATTACTTAATAACCAAAGTCAAGCTCTTAGTAGTATTTAAGATATGTTTCATCAATCTCTCTATGCAGTTATTAAGTCTAATTGCCTTCCTAATATATAATAGTTACAGTGAAACAATTCATTTAAACCTAATTTATTTCACATATTAGAGGGAGTAAACAATTACATATTTAATATCTAGTCCATCAATATATTGTTACAAATAATGTAGTATGTATCTTTGTAATTAAGTGAAAAAATCATATAAGAGAATTGCATAATATCATTTGATACTAAATACAAATTTAATAATAAAAATAGATTACATCTCATAGTTTTACATGGCAGTTTTCATTTTTCTTTATCCAATTATAATAATTTTATTATGTAAACATAGACATTAAAAAGACCAAGGAACCTCAATGGTTACTTTTCTCCACCTTCTCTTTGAAACTATCCATTGATTGTATTCACCTTATTGATTACCCTTCTAACCTCCTTCTCTACCTCATTTTCGTCTCTTCTTCTCTCACACTGCCTTTCATTTGGTTTGAATAAAGTTTTTCCTTCGAAGGTAGCCCGCCTTTGTTTCCCATTTGGATTATGTCTTGACTGTTCACCATTATTAGTAAAATGTCATCTGGCCCCTCCTCCCCGACCATTGCAGATGCTCCTGAGTCACTTTTAGAGCATAAAGATTTCCCTCCTCTCTATTTCTTATAGCAAACTAACCCTTCACCTCAAAAGGTTGAAAAACAGTGTTGGAGTATAGTTGATGGAGATTCAAACTCATTTGGAAAACTTCACTTCATCTTTGGTATTAAGGAGGGTCCAATCTCCCCTCCTAATAAAGTGTTAAAAAATGGTGCAACCAAATGGAGACTTCATTGGTAAGCTATTTCTTGGATAAGAGGATGGCATATCTAAGTGTTTAATATTAGGTGAATCTGAACTGGAAGAAATAGGGACAACAAAGCACTCTAATAGTCAAAGATGACCTATTCATTTTTTATTCTTTTTTGAAGAAATGGTAAGGAAGAACAAAGATATAGGGCCCTTGCATATACAAGGTAAGCCTATCTATAAAACTCTTAACCTTTCCTTTCATTGAATATAATTTTTTATTTTCAGTGAATAGTAATTTTAGATGCATAATTAATCTAGGTGAATAATGATTTTTGGGAGACCCAACCACGAAATATTGAAAAATATCTCGAATAAGTATTAGAGTTCAATGATACTGAAATAGATCGAAATAAGTCTGATCGGATGAATTTTGGGAGTTTCAAAAGTTTAGGACTAATATACACTTTTTGAAAAATAATAGGTATTAATGATTTTAAACCCATTCTAAATTTTTTAAAACCATTTTATTAAAAATTTTGGCAGCACAGCGGCTGTATTTTGACATTGCTAAATTTTCAAAATCCCTATAAAAGTTCAAAACACTTCTATATTCACATCAAAATCCCCACTACAAATTTTAGACTTTAAGTCTACTCATAAGCAATCTTAATAATCACTTCAATAACTTTAAAAGGCCAAAACATATTCATGCATTTCATTAAAAAACCTTTATATACATGCCTTCTTTACACAAAATACATTCCAAAACATATTCATTGATATGCAGTAATTCTCAAAAGCATTTACGTGAAAAAATTCATACACAGTAACACATGATGAAGCTGATTACTCGCGAGGTGGAGTCCCTACTACTGAAGCCCCTAAGCTTGCACTTGAGAGGTTTTATTTTGAAAACAAAATGTAGAGTGTGAGTTAAACAAGCTCAATGGTTGTTAACTTTTATATGCAAACCATATATAATAATTTAAACCTCTAAAACAAATTCATTTCATTTCTTATGATACAATACTAATATAAAACATATATGCTTTTGAAATCAAATTTCTTAATTAACTTTTAAAGTAAATAATGATGACATCATTATTGTCATGAATTTTCTTACATGACATATCTTACCACTAACTTCTTTGCCATATGGTATCCTTAGGCATAAAGTCACAGAACTGGTTCTACATCACTTACCCGCAGCTAGTTAACCATTAATTACGAAGCTTATTCTACATCGCTTACCCATGCTAGATTAACAACTATGCTTCAATAGTTACAAAGCTGTTTCTACATTGCTAACCTGCAACTAGTTAATCACTAGTTACGGACCTGGTTTTATATTGCTTACCCGCACTAGGTTAGTCGCTATATATTGGTATGATAATATATATAAATCCTAATGGTGTATCATAAGCTAAAACTCATTTCTTTTTTATCAACCAATAACATAATTTCAATGAAACTTTAAATCGTATGAAATTCAGCTTTCAAACTTCAATTCATATATTACTAAAACATACACTTATACTAGCAATATTCACTTATAATGTATCATTCATATAAAACTCATAATCATACAATTTAAAATCATATGTCATCAATCCTTTTGCAAAGAATTATTCATAATAAGTAATTAAAATACACTCACAGTTTTTGTAAACTTATCGCCAAGCACACTCGTGTGTTATGTGCCTCTCCTTTACTTACACAAACCTCATTTTACTTAGGCATTTATTTCCAAATTTGGAAATAAGGCATTAAAACTATAAATTTGGTTTAACTGAATTCGAGATTAGTATTTAATTGCGTAACAGATACACTAATTTTATTTTTGCTTACTTCCACAAGCTAACCTATTGTTCTCCGATTCAAAATCTAACTTTCAAAATTACTTAAATACCATCGTTTATCCATTCTAACTAATCAATTTCTTCAAAACACTATCTCACCTAATTAATTCACCATAACCATAATCAAACTTCAACAACTCACACCAACAACTACATTTCTTCTTAAATCCAAATTGTCCTCACCACATATACTTATATCAACATTTCATTTTCTTTCTAATTTTCAACACAATTCACCTAATATCCATGTCAAGCATCATCCAAATACATCATATCCCATTTCAACTTCATCACTTTCCACTTACATTTCATATACATATTTTTCCAAATAATAACAAAACACTTCATTTAATAATTCCAATGCCATAATTACACTTAATGACCATTCATAATCACATTCACATGGTCATTACATTATAACCCTAATTTTATACCAAAAATGTCCTTAAAGTTAAACTTAACTTATTTGACATCAAACTTTTCCAATTAAATTCCATTTGACTTTTAACACTTAAAACCAATCTAAACCCACTTTTATGACATTTTAATACACACATTTAAGCTACAAATTTCACTAACAAATTTTTCCATAGATTTAAACCCACTTTTCACTAAAGGAGTGTTTGCAGATTGTAAAATATTGATTTAGGGTAAGGAGTTTCCAACAAGCCTAATCATACTGGATATTCAGGATTTTGATATTATTCTAGGAATGGATTGATTATCCACACTTCAAGTTGGTGGTATATTGTTCTAAAAAGGAGGTTAGGCTAAGTAGATTGGGAAGACCAGAGGTGACATTTTGTGGGATACAGAAAGTTTTTCCCACTAATATAATGACCGCCATGGTAGCTAGAAAAATGCTTGTAAAGGATACTAGGGATATCTAGATTACAAGATTGAATAGGGTAGTGACAAGGATTAATTAAGAGATATTTCAGTGGTTAGAGATTTCCCCAATGTGTTTATGGAGTATCTTCCAAGGTGACGCCCAGATAGGGTAATAAAGTTTGATATAGATTTACCTCTAGAAACCTAACCGATTTTAATGACTCCATATAGAATGGCCCTAGCGGAGTTAAAGGAATTGAAATGAAAATAGAGGAGTTGTTAGATAAGGGTTTCATGATGTCCAACACTTCTCTATGGGGTCTCCAATCCCATTTGTTAAAAAGAAGGATAGGAGTTTAAGGTTGTGTATTGACTATAGAAAACTGAACAGGGTGACAGTTCACAACCAATATTTGCAACCAAGGATTGATGATTTATTTGATCAGCTACAAGGATCCAAGGTGTATTTGAAGATTGATCTAAGATCAGGTTATTATCAGTTGACAGTCAACAGTGAGAATATTTTGAAAGTTATTTTTAGGACTAGGGACGGGCATTATGAATTCTTGGTTATGCCCTTTGGATTAACGAATGCCCCATCTGCTTTTATGGATTTGATGAATAGGGCATTTCAAGAGTATTTAGATAAGTTTATGATTGTTTTTATTGATGACATATTGGTGTACTTAGGTAGTCATAAGGAGCAAGCAGAACACATTTGGATAGTGTTACAGTCTCTACGAGAGCACCAGTTGTACGCTAAGCTCAGTAAGTGTTAGTTTTGGCTAGACAAGGTTGATTTCTTGGGTCATGTCATCTCATTTGAGGGACATAGTGTGGATCACCCAAAAGATCGAAGCTGTTACTAATTAGAGACCTCCTACCATTGTGATGGAAGTCAAGAGTTGGATTGGCAGGCTATTATAGGAAATTCGTTAATGGATTTTCCAAAATAGCGACCCCACTAACCAAGTTGACATAAAAAGAGAAGTTTGAGTGATCAGATGCTTAGCAATAAAGTTTTGATGAATTGAGAGAAAGGCTTATGACAGCTCCGATACTCACATTGCAGACAGGGACTGATAGATTTGCAGTGTATAGTGATGCCTCGAGATAGAGGTTAAGGTGGGTACTCATGTAGATTGATAAGGCTGTACACTACGCTTCTAGGCAATTGAAGAAGCATAAGTAGAACTACATCATCCATGATCTAGAGTTAGCAGCGGTGGTTTTTGCATTGAGAAATTTGAGGCATCACTTGTATGGTGTTCCTTAGAGGATTTTTATAGATCGTAAGAGTCTGAAGTATTTGTTCACTCTAAAGGAAATAACAGAGTTCTTTTCTAAGTGTCTAACATGCCAATAGGTAAAAGAAAAACATCATAAGCCTACAGGATTAATATAACCCCTCCCTATCCCATAATGGAAGTGGGAGAAGATTACTATGGACTTTGTAGTAAAAATTCCTTGGAGCTAGAGGGGGCACGATGTTATATGGTTGATAGTGGACAGGTTAACAAAGTCTGTACATTTCCTTCCAATCAAGAATGACTATCCTTTAAGTAGGTTAGCCTAGCTTTATGTGGATGAGATAGTGTGACTCTATGCTATGCCAATTTCTATTGTCTCAGGCCATGACTCTATGTTTACATCAAGATTTTGGCCCAACCTTGTAATATCCCATTATCCCATGATTAGGGTTAGAACCCTATGAAATTACATATGAGAGTTTATTGAGAATTTAGAAGTGCATTTCATGCATTATATGGCATACACATGCACATGAATAATGTTGTCGCTCATTAAAATAATTGTATATGCATTCATTAACATTTTTCAGGTATAAGTGATTTTTTATGTGATTAAAGTGTGAATTATGGATTAATTGTCTTAAAAATTAAATTGGTGTGTATTAGAATTAATTTCACATTTTTGGAGACATTTCAGATATTTTGGAGATTTATCGAAAATTTGGAGTATTTTAGACTAAGAAAAATATAGAAATAAGAGACAAATGGACTAGTGAATGTGTAACAATTGGACAAATTACTATGTGACAAGTGGAGCAATAACTAAGTGACATTTGGTAGCTTCAAATGGATGACAAGTGTAGGACAGGCATTGGAGACATGTGCCAAGACCTAAAATCGACACCTAAGTCACATTTTTTGGTAAGGAGATTTCTGCAATTCTTTTGGCTTGTTCATCACTGAAACACCAAAACTTTCTCATTACTCTCCATCATCGAAACACCTAGCTGGATATTTTTTTGTTATTGACTTACCCATGTTACTCCTTGCAAAGATTAAATTATCTTAAAAATTAAATTGGTGTGTATTAGAATTAATTTCACATTTTTGGAGACATTTTAGATATTTTGGAGATTTATCGAAAATTTGGAGTATTTTAGACTAAGAAAAATATAGAAATAAGAGACAAATAAAAGTGTGACAAATGGACTAGTGAATGTGTAACAATTGGACAAATTACTATGTGACAAGTGAAGCAATAACTAAGTGACATTTGGTAGCTTCAAATGGATGACAAGTGTAGGATAGGCATTGGAGACATGTGCCAAGACCTAAAATCGACACCTAAGTCACGTTTTTTGGTAAGGAGATTTCTGCAATTCTTTTGGCTTGTTCATCACTGAAAAACCAAAACTTTCTCATTACTCTCCATCATCGAAACACCTAGCTGGATATTTTTGTGTTATTGACTTACCCACGTTACTCCTTGCAAAGACTTCAACCCATATTTTGTTCTATTTTTCTCTACTCTTATCTTTGTTTCATCTACTAAAGCCTCTCATTTGCTCCCCCTTCCCATTTCTAGAATTTTACTGAAGAGAGTGAAGCTTAAGATAAGTAAGTTAAGTTTTGAGTTTTATGTAGTGTAAATGACTTTTGATGATGATTTAATGTTTGAAAATGGATGTATGTGTAAATGGTGTAGCAAGATGAATGGATGCATGTTGGACCCCGCTTTCGGAGTCTAACCCTTTCATGCATGCTCTGATACCACATCTGTTAGGTACCGCTTCCGAAGCCTAACATTCAGAAAATCATCAGACTTATCATTATTGGGTCATCTTCTCAAAACTCCCCTCTTCTAGGCTCAGCTCAGCTCTTAGAACAGTCGACTACTACGATGGGAGTTGCCTAGTCCATTTATCCCTTTCAACCTGAATACCTCAAGGATCAGCGTTGGTGAGTCCACACTTTACACATATACCT
>JANQAP020000277.1:598072-609760 GCA_026874005.2 Erythroxylum coriaceum | reverse complement strand
TCTACTGAATTGTGTATTCCGCAAATTTTTGTATCTTTGAAATTAATTATTACGGTTTGTAATAATTTTGGGAAGTAAAAATGTTTGTATTTTGTAATGGGCCCAAATGGCTCTCAAAAATTGATTGTATTGTTATGTTTGAAAATGGTTATAAAATTAAAATGGGCCGATTTAGTTATCAACTTTCTGTACTTTATGTTATTGGTTTTTAAAAAAATTTGTACTGAAATTTAACAGATCTAGTGCTATAACATGCCACTCTATCGGGGCACGAATTCGGATATCACTATCGATGTCGGGTTCGGGTCTTGCAGGAGTGGGGTGTTACATTATTAATAATCTTAATAAAGATATTAACATATGAGAGGATTTTTCATGGTCTAATGGTCAATAATTAAACTGCATAACAAAGAGTTAATATTTAAGAAATCTTAAAGGGATTTATCAAAGGTACTAGCTATTTGATATTAATCAATCTTAGTGTCATTTGCATTCTTGTTAATTATTATGTTGAACTTTAGCTTATTTAATTAAACTATCATCCTATTTTTTCAATTAGATATTAGGAAAAAAAAGGTAATTATTGGTACCTTTAGTCCTTGTGGGATTGACAATTGATGTTCACTGAAATTATACTATAGTTCGATAGGTGCACTTACTTGTAAGATCTACAAAGAAAGGATTGGCCATATCAAAAGACTAGTGTTGAAAACCCTACCTATAGGTTCCCATACCCTAGATTTGCTAGGGGGCTTCCAATTGTAGGATAGGTGATTTCAGTTCTAGCTAACTCTCCATCTATATCCAGCTTCATTTTAGGGAGCATATCAAGGAGCTCCTTTTCCGTATTGATTTTTATATAAATCCTAATGTAGCTATCCTCTTTAGCTTAGCAGTTTAAGAATCTAAACATAGAGGTTTCCCTAAAGAGCTTGCTAGAAAGCTAAGTCCATCAATCGTTCAATATTCTAATGGGACGTTATGGAAATTAACTCATATAGGAATTGATTTAACTTTACTCCTACACAAACTCATTCTGAGGCACCATTTTTTGAGGAGAGGATGACCTGCAAGATACCAAGAACCTTTTTGAATAATTCTCACCAAATCTACATCCCTGGAAAACTTAAATATGAAAATATCATCCTTAAAGAGCAATGTTTTCTCTAGTCCTAGTTTATCTCATTTAAGCATGCCCAATACTGCACCTATAGGAAAGATGGACGCCTGTCCCGAAAATAGCTAACCAGTAAAGGGGACTAGGCCATAGCTCCAGCTTGGAGTAACTCCTAGGACAAATAGATAGATCGATCCACTTTAAAAAACCACATGTGCCATCCGTCGAAAGTACAAAAATAAAACATGTTCAAATAGATTAGTTACGTAACTTTTTATTCACAAGAGAGGCAAACCTTACCTGGTGCATCTCATAAGATGTAAACCTCCTCCATAGATTTGTCTTTGTCCAAAAAATTCTTATTACTGTGTCATTCTTTCTCATTTGCACGTTATACTTGCAGCCATCACGTCTTGTTTTTTATGAATTTCGTTCAGCTTCTTTTCCTGAAAAATATTGATGCTCTACAATGAAATTGTGGTTGAACTTAGGTTAAATAGGATTTTTATGTTTCAGGAACATATTATTTAGGTTTTGTATTTTTAATTTTATAAGTGACCAGATGAATCCATATAAAAATTTGTCGGTACAACGGACAACATTATTTTGGTAATAGAGGAGGTTTGAAGCCCGTATGTTTACCGGAATGTGCATCTTTACAGAGCCTTAACATGTTTCCATGCATATTTATTACAGAAAAGTTGTACATCTTTCGTAATTTTAATCATAATAATGACCGGTTCAATCATCTTGAACTATATAAAAGAAGCCTTCTCCTCTATTTCCCAAACCGTGTATATATATGTTTCAACACATTTCTTCAAAACTCAGGAGATTGCGCGCAAGACACTGAAAATGATCGTTCAAGAAATTGTTTAGCCAGCATTTCAGAAATCGGGAAATGTTTGTTACTGCAATAGAGAATAGACTTCAATAAGAAGAAGAAAACCTTCAGAATACCATACTAACTTCTGCTTACATAATTCATGTGTCGTCTTCATAGTTTCTATTTCTGACGGCAATTTAAGATGATTAACAAAGAGGACCATCTTAGCACCATTGATTATTAGGTTTAACAAATTTGAGAGGCTTTTAACGTTTCATTTGCGTTAATTCAAGTGAACTTTCCAAGCAAACAATACCACTTGGAGCTAATATAATCATCCATCAGATTACTAATGGATGTACCAACTTCTTCTCCTCTTTCCTAACGAATACTAACAAGCAAGTACAATAACCAACGACGTTTTATGTGTTGGGTCAGTCACCGACACCTAATATAATGCCAAAAGGAGTTGGTTAGAAACGGACCAGAAATTCTCGTACATGTGCAAATGAAGGTGATTGCTCAGTTTGCAATGTTCAAGGACATGTTCAATTTGCTTACACTTTCAAAACCTTACATTACATTGATGTTGCCAGTAAATCAGCACCCATCTGGAAATTGAAATAAAAATGGAATCCAATCTAGCTAGCTAATCACAGAACCTAGCCTTAGAATCTGATTCATCAACGCAAGTGTTGAGGCCCTTGTCTCTTCTTCACAGCTCAAGCACCACAACTGTCAACGAAATTCGTTAGTAGTTTGGACTTGGTGAGTGAATATGAGAGAGAAAGAGAGGTGGGAAAATGCCACGTGGCTGTCATACTTACATTCAGAATCTGTAGTGATCCAGTTTCCTTTTCTATCATGGGATGGAGTGGAAGTCAGTGAAAGCATGTTCAAGGTCCCGTCATTGAACTTGGAAGAAGAAGCAAATGAAGCAGCAGAGTAGGCGGAGGAAGTTGTGGAGCAGGTTTCAACATCCCATCTGAAACTGATTTTGGGAGAGTCATTGCTCAGTTGATCGTCGTCCGGAACTGCCTTGAGAGTTGCTCGATTTCTCAAGTTTAAAACCTGAAACGAATATAATCCAATATTACCTAATACTTTGCCGTCTATTTCACATCTAAATTATGCATCTTATCAACTAATTTAGTCGTCCTAATTCTTTCTTTCTTCCTCTCAAGTTAAATGGTTTTTCTGAAACGAAGCAACTCGTATGTTTCCAAAACTATGGGTTGATTATGTTGACTAACCTTCCTGCCCATAAAGTTCCCTCCCTTCTCTGATTTTGCAGCAGCAACCCATCTTAGCAGCTCCTTCATTCTTGATATAGCTTTGGTCTTATCCCCCTTAAGTTTATCTTTCTTCTCAACCAACATGCCAGTCAACGTTGTATCACTCACTGGCAGAACTTTGTTGCCTGTTAGAGCACCTGAATCCGTCTTGTTACTATTGCCTAGTCCCCGAGAAATCTCTTCCTTTTTCGTCTTCATGGAGTTTATCCAATGTCGTCTATCAACTCTCTCTAGATGGATTGTGCTATAGAAGCAAGCCTTTCCAACAGCTTTCCTGCATAAAATTATAAATGGTTTAAACTTCCTTGAACCAAGTTTACTTTCTCCGTCACCTCCGGCGCCGCAATGATCCCCACGGTGCTTGAACAGAACTATATCTTTCCTTTTCGCTTCTTGAACTAAATTCAACAGAGAAAGAAAGCTTAAAACAGGTAAGATTACTGGTGAATAAGATCTCAGGGGATGCAATTTGTTTGATAAGCACTAATGCAATTTATGTCACCTTCAATACTGTCCTGGGGATTGGAAGATCTTGGTCGTTCTTGTTAATGTGCTGCCTTAAATAGCCAATGGATAATCTGCTAGAAATTTAGGAGGGTGGCATAAGCTTTTGCTTTGAACACTATCCATCTCATTATCTGATGCAGGTTTACAAAGCTCACCTGCATATGCTGCTTGATATTATGAGACCCCCTAATATATAGTAGTATTAGTGAGAACAAGAAGTGATACTCTTGGTTAAATGGACAGCATTAAGCAATACATCTTGTGCTGTCCGCATGTTGAAGATTCCTGTCTAAACTATGCAAAGTTTGGGAGGAAGAAGACAAATGAAATTGGGGTGAATCTAACGGAAGACGGTGAGACAACTAGGAAGTGAGTGAGGGAAGGCTGTCTTGGGAATCTTCGTAACATGGGGTTATTATATATAGGATTACCATGTGGTGGGCATTAAGGAAAGATTTTATTTGTTTTTAGCCTTGGTGGCATTTCTCATCACCCTACACTTATTGTATCTACAATTTATTAATTTGTTATGTGGTCCTATCGAAGTGAATTCACTTCTCTAAGAAAACCGTAAATACTTCAGTGAATTCAAGCTTTTTTCAGTTTGAAGACTCCTTATGAATAGTTTATTGTTCTAAAATATACAAGAACAAGGGAATTTTAACAGGCACTAGCATTCTACTGGACTCCTTTAGTAAGGCATTAATAGTTTCAGGACTAAACAGAACAGCTCTATATGGACTCTATAAATAATTTAGCCGTTGTTTCGCATTGCTGTTTCATCGTGAGCCAGCAGTGCCACTATGAATTATTTCTTTCTGAGACCTGGTTCGACACAAGTAATATAATGCTGGGTGCTAGGACTTTAGTTTGAAAGCTAAAAGTTGGCAATGGAGAGTGATTTAAGGTCCGCATAGAACGAGACTCACATGGAGCTGATTAGTTCACATGCCTCATGTAAACTATCATTAAAATGTTCAAGGTTTAGATCTGATGGCGTCTAAAAATGATACGTCCACTACGTTGGATTTATGCCATTTGTTAAGAGCTTCTGAGCAGAGGAAAGCAGATGGCCACCTCAGATGAGCAGTTTGGCTAGACGTGGCCTGAGCTCGTGGATTTGTCAACAACAAGCTTTGTAGTTAGCAGCACTCAACCTAAAGAAATGAGAGAGGTGAAGCAGGCTCTCGAATTACTGAGATATCACTCCACGTCTTCCTCATTCGTGTACAATATGGAACATAGAACCATGTTCACCCTCATCAATGACTAACAGTTATTTGACAGTCAATTTGATGAGCGTACGCCTCTCATCTTCTCAACGTCATCAATGATAGCAACTGACTAGGAACATTAACAATAGGGGACGTAATCCTCTGTCCCCCTTCTCCTGTCCTTACTCTGGCCTATTAAATTTCAATCATTCATTTATATGAGATCATTGATGATGTTGACCCTCACATAAATGAATGACTAAGATTCAATAGGACAGAATAAGAACAAGAGAAGGGGGACAGAGGATCACGTCCCTTATGACCCACGTAAATAAATGACTGAGATTCAATGAGATAGAGTAAGGACAGAGGAAGAGGGACAGAGGATTTGAGGGCTAACAATAGTAAAGCATGTGAATCTTGAATGGATTACACGACTCCTCGTGTTTAGGTGCCTAGCAACATCTTAGGCTCTTTCTTGAATCCAAATGGTAGCTTCAGCATAACGTTGAAATTGAAATAATTGCAAAGCATGGAGAGGAACCATGTATTTTCTTCTCTTCCGTTATTTGGTTGTTTCGGGAAAAATCGCGGAATTAAGGATCAACTAATCCGAAATTAAGCACAGGATTGAACTCCTATTTGTTGTCATGATTATGAGGCGGAGTTAGCGAACTAGAAGCTTAAAAGAACCGCAGGTATTCGCAACTTCAATCCACAAATTCACCGCAATAGATTTCATCCGGTACATAATGAACATACAAGTACAGTGGCGAAAGGGAAGACACAACGTAATCATACAACACAGGTTCCCAATGAGGGAATCCTAAGGAAAAATAAAGTCCCATCCCCATAGAAATGTTCCTGGGGCGATGAAAAATAGTCTATGAGCCCGTATTCTTCCAACGTCTGAGCTGATGGGCTTTCTTTTATCCTTGACGCGTAACCAGCAGAATGATCCATGTTTCCTTGCAATCTTAATCTACGCATTACTGGGACACCAACATTACGATCCGAAGGAGGTGTGGTTGGCATATGGCAATCCATGATATTTAACTAGATAATAAGGTCGTTTACAGAACCACCGCCGCTGCTTAAGACTGATCATCAAATCTTGACCTGTTCAACCGCCGTCCTCGCCGTCTACGAACTGAATATGCATCTTCACCTGCATCACCTAATAATGGCACATCAGCCTCATCATCGTCCTCATCATCCTGTAGTCCCAAAAGATTCTCTCCCCAGAGAAACCGGGTTTCAGGTAAAGGTCCTGTTGATCTGCGATTCCTCATCCAAGTCCTTGACCGAGCCCTGGGTTCATCTACTATTCCATCAATTGAGTGAATCATCTGAAACAAGAACATGGTACTCCACCAGGGTGTATTAACTTCCCCTGTTGCATCTTCCGTTTCGGCTAACAACCTATCACTATTTTCAACAACATAATCCCCAACCACCACCGCACCTGGAATAGCTGAACGAATGGCACTGACAATATCACCATATTCTCTCTGGTGCTCAAGGCATCTCCAAGCTCGTTCTCTGGATGGATCAATCTCTGAAGGTCGAGTTGTTGGGTGAACCATCCTGGCATGCCTACGCAATTCCTGGTAGTTACCAGAAAAAGAGCAGGATTCCCTGGAGCAGCTTCGCTTCTTCAAATTGAGATATTGCCTGGCCTCTTCAACAACCTTCCAGCCCAATATGGTTCCTCGACATAAAGGACATTGAAGATTCAAACCTAAATCTGATGAGTTACTTAAATCAGTCCCTCCACGTCGATACTCGGACCCATATGCTTCCAAAGAAATTTCTCCTTGTGTTTCTAACCCAGATGGGTTATTCTCCACAGGTCTTTCAGGCATCCTAGTAGAGTTTTGGGTACTATTTCCTTCAAACAGCATTCTGTTGCGCCAAGACTCTGATATTTCTGTTTCCAAAATGCTTTCTCCTGGTGTCATTAACTCCCTAGTAGGATCTTGTATGCTCTCATTCCAATTGTGATATTCATTAACATCAATCAGGTCACTCCTCAAAGTTGAGTTTGTATCAGAAGTAAAACTTAACGAATTAACAGGTAAAGAACTTAATAAGGTTGTATTGGCCCAAGAATTGTCCCTCATCTTTTTAAAGCGGTCCAGGCAATTCGAATGCCTGTAACTTGTGTCACAAATGTATGATCTGCAACCCTTCTCATGTGAGCTGCACAGAAGCAGCACAGCATTATGCGGATGCTCCATACAGATGGGACATGAGACATCATCCAATTCTCGGTGAAGGGCATGAATATCTGAATCAGTGCAACGTTTCCGTTTTAAACCAGCCATCTTGAATCCACTGTAACGAAGTTGCTTATCATATGAAGTAATTAGAACAGAATACTTGTAAAAGTTTACGCAATTATTAGCAACCAGCAATCATATTATCCACATGGGTATCATATGATTCCAATGGAAGTAAAAATAATTTCCAGCAAATAATTAAAAGGTATTGAAGAAAATAGTTAGGAACCCAAGCATTACAGATCAAATCAGGAAAAAGAAGCACAAAGATCCACCATTGAACAGTGACTTAATAGATCTTTCATTGTAAACATTTTTATATCTAAAGGAAGAATTTGTTGACACTTTTATCCAACTATACGTAATGATTATGGCAGCTTAGTTTAAATTTATAAGGTCAATCTAACAACCAATCATAAACGCACCAAATTTGACGAATGAAAAACAGAGAAGAAAAACAGAGTTTTGCCATTAAACAAAAGAATTAGAGAGGAGACAATGAAAATTCAAGATTCACTACTCTTAGTTATCTTTTGTGGCTTCTCTTGATGTGAGCATGGATACCTGAAAAGAAACAGCACTTATCCTTCTTTTTGTATGCAAGTTTATGCTTTAAAAACATTTAAATCTAGAAAGCAACCCTGTGAGAATTATAAGCCTCACACAAAAAATGTCATTATTTGTTCAGATTTTCCACTGTTTAAGCAAGAGGAAGTTGTATTTGCAAGTGTTGATACCCTCATTAACTTCCACTTGATGACAATAGTCCAAGCTATTCAACGATTAAAAATAACATCTGCCACAAGGTACAACAATCAAGGTACAACAATTTTTCAAAGAGCAGAGCTGCATCAAAGGATAACCAAGTACACAAGCCCAATTACCTCTAAAAAAGTCTACTTATTATATGAGAACCCACTGGTACCTTTTAGTCCAAAGTACCTGTGGTTACATATCCTGCACTATGCTGCTGCTGATGAAAAAGGTGGCTCAAGTAGACTACCGATATCATTTACAATTCTATCGATTATAGTGGCTATATGGTTATTACTACATCCAAGAATATAAGAATTTTACTTCCAACTAATATTATCAGGATGACTATAAAAAAAAATATTTCAAATACGAGACCATATTGCAACGTTCACTCTCTATATCCAGCTTCATTAAAGCAGGATAGCAGTCCAAATGCTAAGGCCTGACACTATACAAAAGAAAAAATAACAGCAAGAACACTTTCTTATTTTTTTAAAAATGAAAGTAAATTTGCCAAGACAATTGAGAGTAAGAACACGTGTCTATGCATTAAGCTTGTTCTAATACTCTATTACAACCATAATTTCGAATCCAAAGCTCAACATAATGTCAGAACTACCAACAATGAAGTCTGGTAAATAAATATCTTAAAATATCCTTCAACAATGGAAGGTGTCAAATCCAAATTTAAGCAAAAGAGGCTAGTATGTTATTTCAAATTCATGCAAAATATAACTGGTGAAAAATATGAAATGTAATTACTATTGTCAATTACCATTAAACTCACCACTATGCAGATCTCTAAAGAAATTCTTCACAGGAAGCTTCTGAATATCTACTCGTGTAACAATTGAAAATAACAGAACCCTTGACAGGACTTCGAGAAGAAGATAGCAACGAGAGCAATCTTATAATGCTCTTATAACAAACAAAGCAGCAACTATAGTCCTTTAGGAATGCAAGACCTAATGAATAACTGAATGTTGATTATTGTTGAGCTAACAAGATATGAACGTTAAAACCTGCAGTTAGATAAAAAAGTCATGATCAGAATCACAAAAGGTCAATCAAAATTATGATTCCTCACTAGCATGGTAAAAAAGAAACCATACAAAAAGCTAACATTACTTCAAATAGCAGGACACGGAAGAAAAAGTAAAGGAGTTACGAATTAATCTAAAAGGTCTTTGTTTAATCAACCAAGTATTAATATAGGCATTTTGACAAAAAAAAAATCCAAGGAAAAACTGTTTATTCATATTACAAAAGCAGTTCATAATGAATAAACACCAAGAAGCCCACACGTTCAAAATTAAGTTTGCTAAGATAACAATAAAGTACATATTGACAGATGTCACCCATTAATCAGCTATCAATAAATAAAATCATAACTGGAAATCGCATGAATAAAACAGATTTCACATTACGATCGTCTTCCCCAATTATTGCTGCTACATTTTCATCATTCTATCTCGGTGCACTTACAGTATTGAACAAAACCCTAAGTTTGTAACCCAAAGAAAAAATATGCTAAATCAGACAAAAAAGTTGCACCAAATACCAATTCAAAATTAAGCAAATATTATATCAGAAACAATTGCCAACATGACCCTTTGGAATTGATTTTTTAAACACAGAAAGTAAGCAAACAATTAAAAAGAAAAAGTCCCAGACAAAACAATTTTCCAAGTGGGTGTCCTCAAAGTCCAAAAGCTCATCCGTTCTTCAGCCAAGAGCCTCAGCTCAACACAAAATACAAACTCCATAACCCCAAAACCAATCAAAACAGCACAATATTCCTTTGAAACCCCACGTCGACAACCCAAAACCCATCACTTCAGAAGCTAAGACCACGACTTTATTCAATAAAACACCAAAAAAAAATAAAACCCAGATAACCCAATTATAGGCATAGATATCAATTAAAGATTAGAACAAAATAAGTCCAAATTAAAGTTATTTAATGAACAGATGCGAGAAATTACAGGGGAAACCGAAAACAGCAACGAAAAACCAAAAAAAAGGGGATCCAAACCCCGCCTTAGTTTAACGGAGATGTACGAAAAGTGGGGTTTTGTCGAATTTATAGGCGACGATGAAGAGAAAATGAAGAAACTTTACGAGGACAAACGATGGCCGCCACCGCATCATTGTTGTACACGTGGCTTTTTCTGCAGACGTGTATCGGACATATAAAAATTTCTCATAATTAAACGGTCATTTATAATATTATAATATCTTAAAATACAAATCGAATTAATGTAATATATTATGTTTATATTAATGAAGTATTGAGGCGCATTATCAAATATTTATTTTTGGTAAGCAAATATTGATGTTTGTCGGTATATCTTTTAATGATCTCATAATTTACTTTACTACCATTGTATTTGGTATTTACGGTGGCTCTTTCTGTCGTGTCGTGCAAGAACTAAGAAGAATAAATAAGAATTATTCTAGTTCCGTAGTCTTCGTAAAGATTTTTTCTTAATTAAAGAAATTCCGCCACCACTTTTTATTAATATTCACGTTTTAAATAACACTCTTCGTACAAAAATAAACTAATTATAGAAATTCATTATTCACACGACAAAAAACGCAAAAATAAAAAACAAAATATTTACTCAAATCTTACTCCAAATCAGGTTGGCTTGGACAAGGATAAGAAGTACACCTACTCAAGGCTCATTATTAGACCTGCCTCTTATTAACGTGCCCAACGCACAAAACTTCCCACTTTATCGGAATTTGGGAAAGGTCACGACATGTATAGCCTTCGCTTTATATTTTTATAGAAAGATTGTTTTCGTGACTTGAACTTGTAACTTACTCTTATATTTACTTCTTATGAGAACAATAATTATAGCAATATCTCTATTAATTAGATTTTTTTTTTAAAGTGTACTCTTAAACTTTATTAGTTTGAGCAAGATTTTATTGAGAGATGGTTGTTATTGTTAAGTAAACATGTCAATAAGTCGGATCAAGCCGATGGTAACCCTCGGGTCGGGATGGGCTAGCCCGTGGCTAGCCTACCGACAGGCTACTATGGAAGAGGGCGAGCCAAGAGCAGGCCGTGACCCTGGTTGTGGCCCGTCGGGTTATGAGCAGGTCGTGCCGGCTTACCTATTTATTTTTAAAGAAAAAAAATCAAAACAACGTCGTTTCAGAAAAAATGAGCAAATTACGGCCGGATCATAATTGTCATCCCTACTGTTAAGAGGTATAATTGATTTTTTATATAATCTTTTATAGAATATTGTATATAAAAGAAACTACGCCTCTAAATCCTATTAAAACATATTGTTTTTTTGCTCCCCCAAGAAACAATAACCTAAACTTCTCAATTTGCATCATTTAAAAACCATTTAACATAAAATTTTCATACCTTTTTTCACACTAAGGCTCTGTTTGGTTGAGGAATTGAGGATGGAAGGGGATGGAATATAACACGCTTCTATCGTTTGGTTGAAAGTTTCATAATGGAATGGAATAAAATGGGATGGAAGCGAAGAATTTCATGTTACGTTCCATTCCATTCTAAACAGTGAAAATAAGAAATCTCTGATTTGGAGGGTTTAGGATGAAACGTAAACTAATAAATATATACTACTTAATATACCCTCAATAATTTTTCGTAATACCAACTATGACCAAGTCATAATATTATATTAAATAGAATTAATATATT
>JANQAP020000277.1:578816-597642 GCA_026874005.2 Erythroxylum coriaceum | reverse complement strand
ATAAATTATATATAATTAATAATAAAATAATAAACTTTCTGGAATAATCATTTTAATATAAGGGGTATAATAGTCATATATTATACATTATATTCCATTCCATCCATCATCCAAACAACATTTCATTACATTACATTATGAACCCTTTCATCTTTCCCAAACAATGTATCACTATATTACATTTCATTTCATTATAAACCGTTCCCTTCCGTTCTATTCTGTTCCCTTCCGTTCTATTAATTAACATTCAATCAAACAGGCCCAAGGCTCCAATCAGGGTAGTCTTTACATGACAAAAAATTCTCCCTGCTCCATCTGAGTGAGAATTTCCTAGAAAACAAATAACTTTGGATGATCTCTGGCCATGAGGGTAGCCGATTTATTTCATCACATACACAATGAAAAACTTCTTGAGGGAGGCTTTATTGATGCAATCACGAGTTATATATCCAAATGTGGTGGTTGACAAAAGTTCTACGACACAACTAAAATATCACTGGACATGATTTTCAGACATGCAACAATTGTGGTAATACAGACTGACGCAAACTGTCCTGTGGATGGGCTGCCCAACATTTATTATGGCGACGTAGTCCAAGTCCTGACTACAATCTGAAAGAGACACTAAATGCACCTAAAGAGCATCCTTCGATATGAGGTTGTTGGTTCCCACCTTTCGAGCATTGCATAGCTCATCAACACAGTCTCCCCTTTCAATTACAGCTGCAGCACCCATTCCTGATCCTGCAATCAACGGCTCACAGTTCAGACAGCATTCCATTAATCATCTCATTCCCCTTGTGCTTTGAGAAAGACAAACTTGCTTAGACCACTGAATATTGTTTAAAAGTCACAGGTTTCAGTCCACTTTTGAACCATCCAAACCAAATCAGTGATTAACTCAAATCCTAATAGCTAGAACCTGTACCTACTAGTGGTGGCGTGATATATACCTGATAATAACTATGCAAGGAAAGTGCTCATGATGCACATTTGTCCAATTGGATAAAACTCGACTTACTTTTGAATATAACCCGGTTAACCTAATGCAGTTCTGGTTTTTATTACTGATAATTCGTTCCACATTGTTCAGGGGTTTATGAGTGACTTTGTTTCTGCACAATGTGCTTAATGATGGAGAGGGTATACAAGATCGAAAAAGAGTGAAGAGGGAAGAGACCTATGCACATTGAGATCACTCCAAAGCGACAGTCCTTCCCCCGCCGCTTCATCTCATGCAAAAGGGTGGCAACGCAACGTGAACCTGACATAAGTAACAGCAGATTGTTTAAAAATGATGGCCAAATTACAATCATGTGGGAGATATATTAAGTAATATTACATTGTTGATTTGTTTCACGTGTCACCAGTCTACTTTGACTTTCATTCAGGTCTTTCTAGCATGCATTTTTACTTTTCCGACATAGCAACTCCGATCTACTTAGTAATTACCTGTAGCACCTAGAGGATGTCCAAGAGCCATTGCACCACCATTTACATTGACCTTTTCAGGATCAAGCTCCAGTTTCTTACAACAATAAACATATTGGGAAGCAAATGCCTGGTCAAAGGAAAAACGGTTGCATAACTCATGAAGCCTGCTTCTTCAAACATCGCTAAAGTTTTTAAATTATAATTCAACCATTCTACCTCATTGATTTCAAACAGGTCAATATCTTGAATCTCTAGTCCAGCAGATCTTACTGCAGCTGGAATTGCAACAGCTGGACCTATGCCCATCACAGCTGGATCCACGCCTACAGCAGCAAAACTCCTGCAAGAAAAGCATGCAATTACCGGAACATGCATGCACATTTCCTCATTAACTTGCCACACATCCCATTAGAGCATGGTGAGACTTCATTTTGAGGATACATTTTTGGTGCTGATTCCTCATACTATTAAGTTGTTCCTTTTTCAAGTCTGACATTGGACACGTTAGAATTTGTCCTTCATATGCAATGGTACCAAATAAGCCATCAGTTTATTGTATAGATTGTATTTAGTTATTATCATGCATAGTTAGTTCATATGGTTCTACTTTATACTATTTTAGTTTGTGGCCATAAGGGTATTTATGTCTTTGTACAATTTATATATATATATATTTACACACACACATATATATATGTATATGTATAATGCAATTCCTAGAGCATTGGTCACGCCTTTTCGGTGACAGCTCTTCTCTATTTCAGTAATACTCTGATTATCATGGTATCTGAGCATCATGATAGCTCGATTTCTTGATTTTAAACCAGAACAATATATCTGAGTTTCCATCTCAGATTTGGGGCATTCTTTTATTTTTTTTCTTTGTTTTCTTCTCTCTATTATTTCCTGCCTTCAACTACTAATGTCTTCTGAAAAGAATGAGTGGTCGACTGTCAAGCTTGATGGAAAGAATATCATGTTTGGAGATTTCACTTTCATTTTTTTATAGAAGGCAAGGACTGTGGGGTTTAATCAACAGCACATATAAACAACCTGATGCTTCTGATGCTAAAGGGAATCAACAATGAAAGATAAATAATGAAAAAATAGCCTTGGATTTTGGGTTTGGTTGACACAAGTATTGGAATACCGATGCGCGATTTTCGTATAGCAAAAGAGATGTGGGAACATTTAGAAAAAATTGTATCAACAATCAAATTTAGCAAGAAAATTTCATATTGAATATGAGATTTTCAAGTATGGCCAAGGAGAGCATAATATACAAGAGCACCATGCTGGGTTTATGGATTTATGGACTGAATATGAAATTGTAAACGCGGGAGATGTAAAGGCAAGTTGTTGTCTTATGAGTTTGAAGGCTGTCTATGAAGAAGGAAAAGTGATGCAATTTTTAATGAAACTAAGACCTGACTATGAAGTTGCATGAGCCATTACATTGAATCGTTCTATCTCGCATAATATGGATCAAATCTTAGGAGAACTTTTGCGTGAAGGAACCAGAATTATGACGCAAGCAAATTTGGAGAGAAGAAGTGTTGAATCAGTAATTTTTGCTAAATAGGCAGCTGATAGAGCTCCAACAAAGGATCACTCAATTATGTAATGTTTTGAATGTAAGGAATTTGGTCATATAGCCTCACACTGTAAATAGAGAAATTATTGTGTTTATTGTAAGAAATCAGGTCATATTGTGACAGAATGTAGAGAACTTCAACAAAAGGGGAATAACAATCACCTTGCTTACCAAGCTACTACTGCTAGTACCTTTTCAAATGGCTCCAATTCTGATGCAAAGTTGGATTTTGTAATCCCAAAGGTTACCAGTAATGTTAGCTCTTAGAAAGTTAAGCCTTACCAATCTCAGATGAAATTCAACAGCTGGTCAAAAGCTCAGTGTCTTCTGCTATTTCTACAGCATTTTCTCCCATTGGTTTATCTGGTAAGAATTCTCCCTTGTCTTAAGGTAGGTTCCCCTTGGATCATTGACTCAGGTGCTTCAAATCATATGACTGGAGCTCAAACTCCTTTGTCCATTAAATCTTATGATAATGATCAACAAATTATTACAGCCAATGGTGAGAAATTAGATGTTATTGGTAGTGATAATCTCTCTTTATTGTTAAATTCAAAAACTTCTTTTCAATTATCAAATGTTTTCTTTGTTCCTAAAGTTACTGGTAGTCTCCTTTCTATTGGACAACTTGTTTGTGACTATAATGAGTTGTTTCATTTTCTCATGATGGTTGTATTACACAGGACCTTCAAAGTGGGGATGGTGATGAGTAGGGGTCGTAGAATTCGTAGCCTGTCTGTTCTACAATTTGAGAAGCATGGATGTGATAATCATTTTTTTGCTAGTTTTAACGTAGATTTGTCTAGTTCTTCTAAGATTTGGCACTTGTGACATCATAGATTAGGTCACCCAAATGTCAAAAATTTAAATAATTTGTTTGGTTCTAGTTTATTAAATAATTAAATTTCCTCTTTGAGTACTATTAATAAATCTTGAACAGTTGTTCTTTGAATAACAGTGTGAAATTGCCTTTTCTAATAATGATGTTTAGGGTCCAATACCTACCTTATCTAGGTTAGGATTTTGATATTATGTCTTATTCATTGATGATTATATTCGCTTCACTTGGATATACTTTTGTGTTATAAATTTGAAGTTTTTAAAAAGGCATGCGATTAGAGCCCTAGGATCCTCCCAATATTTTTATGTATGATCAGAAATCAATATGATGCTAAAACAAAAGTTCTTTGGACTGATTCAAAATGCAAACAAATTTCAAAGAGTTCCAAGAGGTTTTAGAATTTGAAAGAATCCAATCTTAAGGAACTTGTCCTAACACTCTTGAACAAAATGGAGTGTTTGAGAAAAAAAAAAATCATCATATCCTTGAATTGTTAGGACTCTTTTGTTAGATTCCCAAGCTCCTCGTGCTTTTTAGGTTGAAGCTGCATCAACTGCTATTTATCTCATTAATTGGATCCCATCACTTGTTCTTAAGGATAAATCTCCCTATTGGATGTTATTTAATAAGCTACCTAATTATTCTAAATTGCATACGTTTGGTTGTGCTCCTTTTATCCAACTTTTTGTTAATGAAAGAACAAAATTATCTAATCAGGCTTCTTTATATGTCTTTGTAGGATATTGCATTGATCAAAAGGGTTACTTATGCTATGATCCTATAATCCTTCGTATTCCTATATCCAGTAATGTGATTTTCTTAGAAATGTCTTTTACTATGTCTCCATTGCTAAGGTTAAAGGTCCTTCTGTTCCTTTTTCACTTGATTTTTTAGAGTCAACTGATAATTTGCAGAATGTGTCTCCTAATGATGACAGGGTTATTCCCGATTCTGATCATACAAAAGAATTGTTAGTACACAAGCACAAAGAGAAGCAGGCACCAACTACAACACCTTCCAATCCTATCCCAAAGCAAGGTCAAATGCAACCTCTTGATCTGGTATGTTCTTGATGCAAAAAAACTTAAAGTATACAGAAGAAATAAAAGAGGAAAAATTAGCCAATCACAAGCCTTAATTTGGTGGGATGAAAATTGAGAATTGAGTTGACAACAAAAGATAAAGGCTGAAATTTATATTATGTTAGGGTTAGATAGGAAGTAGCAGCAAGTTAAATATGTTATTCTACTTTACATCTATTATCCTAGTTGTTTAGAACTTATAGAATTTTTATTAGAATAGGATTTAAATTTGTTAGGAACTGTTTCCTACTAGAATATGGGTTCTAAGAACTCTATATATGTGTGTATTCAACTCTTCATCAATAAGAAGCAATCTAGAATTTTTCTACAAAATTGAGTTTTTGAGAAGGTGCGATGCTTTCTTCTAAGAGTGATTCTTAGACCATAGGAGAGATTCCTAATTTTCTATCTTTCATTCTTTGTGTTCCTTACTAAATTCCAGCAAACCTAACCTACATTCTAGCCATTTCAAACCTATATTCTAGCCATATTAAATCCTAAAATACTAAGCCTAAATTTTCAGTAATCAAACCTTAAAATTCTAGCTATACAAAATCTAAAATTTCAACATTCCTAGCCAAAAGTCAACCTTGAAACTTGATATTTCAGAAGTCTAATATCAGCCATATTCCTTAATTTTGTGAATTTTAGCAACTAGTTAATAATTCTTCTATTTTTCCTACTTCAGTTCTCATCCT
Source organism: Erythroxylum coriaceum (assembly GCA_026874005.2). Lineage (NCBI taxonomy): Eukaryota > Viridiplantae > Streptophyta > Magnoliopsida > Malpighiales > Erythroxylaceae > Erythroxylum > Erythroxylum coriaceum. Next base: position 591,993 of record JANQAP020000277.1, on the reverse strand, counting down.
ACGATTCTTCTATGAATTCCGTTCCTTCAAGACGTAGTCATCTTATTGGTAAACCACCTGATCGTCTTAATCTTTTGGCTATAGACGTGTGCTTTCATGTCGGTCGCCGGGCTGGTATTTAGGTTTTAGGTTGTGGCTGGTCACCTTTGTAGCTCTTGTATAATTGTGATCCCGCATCGCTCTTTGACCTCATTGAATAACGTGTCTCATTTGTTCATGGAGTGAAAAGAGGATAGTCGGGACAAACACTAACTCGTACAATCCACTGGTCCAAGGCATGGAGCATCCTATTTTACACCCAGCGGAAATCAGTTAGTCGGCTAGCGCATTTCGGTCACTCAAGGTAGCCCCCTATCGAATGCATCTCTCAGATAGACTTGTTTTTCCCACCATTCCCTTTATAGTTCTTTGGATTCCACTACTATTCCATCATCTTATCAGGAAGCATCTCGGACACTCTATTAGAAAGAAACTATGGACTTCGAAAAACAAGTAAGCCACCAATTGTTGATTGGGAAGAGATGAAGCTTAAGTTATCGTAGAAATACTTACCATTTCATTATCAGGAAGATCTCCAAGATCAACTCACGACCCCTTGACAAGGGATTATGTCCGTAACTGAGTACACGGAAATATTTGATGAGCTTTCTATTTGATGTGAAGGGACAGGGTCAAAATGACAACTTATATCTCACTACAAAAATGGTTTAAGGGCAGAAATTCGCAAGGAGCTAATAATGCAAAGGATTTGTAGCCTTGAAGATGCCTATCACTTGGCTTAAGAGTGGAACAAGACTTGGGACAACAAGCTAAAAAGTTTCAAAGTCAAGTCTGGGAGTTCAACATGAAGAGAACTATGATGATACAAAACTCTAGACCAACACCCAATGCATCAAAATCGCACCACCAAACAACTACAAAACTTCTCAGGGGGTTGAATTTAAAGGCAAAGCCATAGCGCAGAACTAGGAGGAAAGGAGGCAGCAATGACAAGAAGTGCTTCCGATGCAATGGGAGGGGCCACTTTGCTTAAAAATGTCCCACTAAAGCTTTACATATGATGGGAGAAGTAGAAGAGGAAGATTTTGGTGAGTACGTATGTGAGAACGAAGCTGGAGAGGAGTTGGAAGGAGACTCTAGTGATGAACTAGCTAGTCCTACAAATCTTAACATAGTGAGACGCATACTCACAACCCCTAAATTAGAAGAACAAGCACAATGGCTTCATACTATTATTTTCTTTACTCAAGTTAGATGCGCAGATAAAGTATGTAAGCTTATCATTGATGGAGGGAGCAGTATGAACGTGGTATCAGAGAATATGGTGAAGCGATTGAATTTACTCACGGAGAAACATCCAGATCCCTACAAAGTTGCTTGGGTAGATGATAGCAATATAACAGTCGCTTGAAGGTGCTTGGTGTCTTTCAAATTAGGAATATATGAGGACTCTATTTGGTGTGATGTCATTCCTATGAAAGTATCTCACATGTTACTTGGGTGACTATGGCTTTATGATCAAGATGTGTAGCACTTCGGAAAAGCTAACACCTATCATTTTATATTTCATGGAAAGAAGATAGTTTTGAAGCCTATGAAGGGAGACAAGGTAGAAAAACATAACAAAGTGGATTCTTTGACAAACTCTAAAGCTAAAACAACTAAACAAGAAGTTCAAACACTTAAAGAGCAAGCTAAAACACCTGAATGGGAGGTCGAAACACCTAACAACAGGCTGAAACCCCTGAACAACAAATCAAAACACAAGAACAATAGGCAGAAACAACAAGGCAACATGTTGAAAGAATCGGACAGCAAGTCAATATAACAGAACAGGGGGCTGAAAAGATTAACCAACAACTAGTTAGAGTTCCAAAGCTTGATAATTGAAAACTTTATGATGTCCTTGGTGTTGTTGATGAAGATTGTGTTGTAGTGACTGATGAAGGAGAAGTAGGCTTGAATGAAGATGTGCAATTAGTACAACATGAGAATAAAGGAGAAGCTGTGAGTGCACTTTCAAAGTCAAAATTCAGCAATGATGGCAAGTTTGTGCATTTAACTACAAGAAGCAGCAATAGGTATATTCTTGATGCCTATATTGTAGAGAAACCATGTGGTTTAGTTATGAAACCATTTTCAAATACATTGATCAAGACATATGATATTGTCCACACTACTAAACTATTCTTCAAAGATGCTGTACATCTCTATGGTCTCTATGGATTACCTTTAACCATCGTTTCTGACCATGACGTCAAGTTTATGAGCTATTTTTGGAGAACTTTATAGAAAACATTGAACACTAAGCTTCACTTTTCAAGTTCGTTCCATCCCCAAGCCGATGGACAAACAGAGGTGGTGAATAGAAGCTTGGGAGATTTGTTAGGGTGTTTGGTTAGAGACAATTCAAAGAATTGGGACCTAATTCTTCCTATGGCAGAATTTGCATACAACGTTCTAAAAATAGGTCTATTGGTAAGAGCCCTTTTGAGATAGTTTAAGGAGTTCAACCAAGGAAGCCTATTAATCTAGTTCCTTTACCACAAACAACAAGAATCAGTGTTGAAGTTGAAGGTTTTGCACAACAAATGAGGGACATCTTTGATAAGGTACGACGGAAGATAAAGACCAGCAATTTGTCTTATAAAGAATATGTTGATCAACATCGTCGATTGGTGGAATTCAATGAAAGGGATATGGTGATGGTTAGGATTTGTCTAGAGTGTTTTCAGAAAGGAAAAAAACTTCATTCACAAAATGCTAGGCCTTATAAGATCATCAAGAAGATAAGTGCTAATGCTTATGTTTTGGAATTACCAAGTGCTATGGGAATAAGTCCCATCTTTAATATTGCGGATTTAACTATTTATCATGGACAAGATGATGGGCAATCCCCTGCGGATTTAACTATTTATCATGGACAAGATGATGAGCAATTCCCTACTGCAGTTGTAAGAATTCCAACCATTCCTCGTCTCAAAGAGGAGATAGAAGATGTTCTTGATGAATAAATTGTAGCTACCAGAGATGGAGGATATCGACAATTTCTTGTCAAGTGGAAAGGAAAATCGATTTTTGATAGCACTTGGATTTTAGAGTCTAAACTTCAGAAGTTGAATCCAGACTTATATGATCAATATTTATCACATTCTATGTCAAGAACGACTTCAGATAAGCCAGGGAGAATTGATGCAAAAGAACTTAAAGTATATAGAGAAATAAAAGAGGAAAGATCAACCAATCACAAGCTTTTATTTGGTGGGGTGAAGATTGGGAATTGACTTAACATCAAAGATAAGGTTGAAATTCATATTGCATTAGGATTCCTTATTAGATAGGAAGTAGTAGTACTATGTTATTCTATTTTAGATATGTTATCCTAGTTGAATATGACTTATAGAATTTCTGTTATATTAGGATTAACATTAGAAATCCTTTTCCTAATAGAATAAGGATTCTAAGAATACTATATATATGTACTTAGTCTTTCATCAATAACAAGCAATCTGGAATTTTTCTACAAACTTAAGAATTTTCAATTAGAAGGTATGGCTTTCTTCTAAGAGTGATTCTTAGACCTTAGGAGTGATTCCTATTTTCCTACTATCCATTCTTTGTGTTCTTCACTAAATTCTAGCAACCCTAACCCATAATTCCAGCCCTCTCAAACCTACATTCTAGCCATCTTAAACCTATCTTCCAGCCATATTAAACCCTAAAATCCTAAGCCTAAAAATCCAACAATCAAATCTTAAATTTCCAGGTTTACAAAATCTGAAATTTCTACATTCCTAGCTAAAATTCAACCTTGAAACCTAATATTCCAACAGCCTAATATAAGCAATATTTCATAATTTTGTGCTTTTAGCTACTAGTTATAATTCTTCTATTTGTCCTACATCACAAACTGATGCTAATAACTTAGCTTCAATTTCAGGGGGAGTGTACGGATTGTATTTAGTTAGTATCTTGTATAGTTAGTTCATATGATTATATTTTATACTATTTCAGTTTGTATCAATTTGAGGGGGAGCGTACAGACTGTATTTAGTTAGTATCTTGTATAGTTAGTTCATATGATTATATTTTATAATATTTTAGTTTGTAGCCCTAAGGATATTTATGTCATTGCACAGGCTATATATATATATATATATATAGCAATTCCTAGAGCAGCGGTCAAGCCTTTTTGCGGTTTTTGGTGACTGCTCTTATCTATTTCAGTAATACTTTGATTATCATTTACAAGAAGAAATATACCTGAACACACCAAGGATTGGAAGTCCCTTTTTTGTGGCAAGGCTTCTTTTCATAAGCAGTACTGCAGCAGCACCATCACTTACCTGGCTAGAATTACCTAAGATGATTTTGCAGTCAATTCTTATTGCACTTGAGCTGACTATGATTCTGATAATAATTTCAATAATTATTTCAAGTGTTAACCAGTACCAGCAGTAGTGGTTCCATCCTTTTTAAATGCAGGCTTCAGCTTGGCCAGACCAGCCATGTTTGTGTCTGGCCGAATACCATCATCCTCTGAAATTGTGACTGGCTTTGCTACACCAGTTTTGCTGTCCACAATCTATTGAAAGGGATGATCTAAGAGGAAACGAAGTGAAAGATATTTCCTGACGTACATTCAATTCTTCATTTACCTTTGTAGAAACAGGGACAATTTCATCCTTGAATTTGCCAGAGGCCCTTGCAGCAGCAGCTTTTCTATGTGATTCAACCTACGATGTCAAGGTGAAAGTGCTGATTACTCAAAATGCTCACATCTGAGGCTTATTTGCAGACATGTGTAACTTACAGCAGCCTGGTCTTGCTCTTGCCTTGTCAAACCATAACATTCTGCAACGTTTTCAGAAGTAATTCCCATGGGAAGAAGACAATCACGAGCTTGGACAGAACTCTCCACCTGTTAGCAACATAAATCAATTCACACACAGTATATGTACAAGATAACCAACTATAGAGAAACATAGCGTTCAAGCATACTCTTGGGTTAACTTGTTGAACTCCACGAATGTTATCCACTGTCATGGACTCCAAGCCAGCTGCAACACCTTTGTTGAAGATAAAAGAAGGTTAAGACCCCAAAGGGTATATAAGATACAAACTTATTCTGGAATCATTCTTTATTCTGGAATCATTCTTACCTATGTCGATATAACCAGTTTTTATGGCAGCAGCAACATCAGCAACTGCCTGCAGACCAGATGAGCATTGCCTGTTGACAGTTCTGAGGGGCACCGTAACTGATCAAATGGGTAATCAATTTAGATTAATCATCCAAAATGATTCTCTACTCTTCGAGAAGAAAATTAATTCTAAAATGTGATTATGTATAAAGTTCCATTTGGGACTTCTGAATATGTTCTGTCCATCTTTTCCAAAAGTTGGTGGCAACTTGAAATTAGAGGTAAGTTCAGCAACTATCAAAATAAGACTGTATAATATAAGTTGATAGAAATATTGAAGAAGAAATTGTTAAATTTGCAAGCCTGTGACAAGTACTTTACCAGGGAAACCGGCATAAATAGATGCCATCCTGCACTCGATTGCCCTTTGTGAACCAGGAGCCAAAACAGTACCTACAACTATATCCCCTACTTCACTTGGATTCAAATTTGTTTTCTCTATCAATGCCTAAAACACACAATTAGAAACAATCAAAGTAGATCATTCACTACCGTAGAGAATTACATCATCGTACTTGCAGGTTCACGTTAGACAAAAAGGAACAGTATCTTCTAACCTTAAAAACAGGAACGAGGAGATCCTCCGGAAAGGTATCCTTGAAACCACCACGCTTGGACTTGCAGATTGCAGTACGATATGCACTGTTTGACATCAAACAAAGTGAATTCTGAGCTAATGTGTGCGTGAGAGAGATGAAGAAAGCATGAACAACACCGCATATTCAGAACTAATATCCGTCCTTTTTCAAAGACAAAAACTCACGCAACAATCACGATATCATCACCAAAGGCAGCCGAACGATGATATGCAGCGCTATCCCCAGCCCCGCAAATTGAGGTCTAATAAACCAACAGGAAAAGAAGAGTCATTATGAACACAAAGAAAACATCACTGCCCAACAAAACATAGTCCTAAGAGTGCAAAGGGCTTATTAATTTACAAGTGCCGTGTTATTCATTCAAGATACCAAGTTAAGGGCATTATTCATTCAAGATACCAAGTTAAGGGCATATATCATTGCAGCGCCACTAAGTCACTCGAATTCTAGACCAACAAAACTGTTACAAACCAGCAAGAAAGGAGAAAAGCGTGTTACACAACGAAAACAACCACTTTCTCAAGTAAAGATGGAATTTTCCAGGTACCCAGAAACGTGAATAAACAAATAAACCATTTTGAAAAAGAGAGAAGCTGAGTTCATGTCCAGTTTTACGGAATTTCCAAGTTTTTCGATTCAGCAAAGCACAGGAAAACCAAGTACAAAACAAGCATAGCCACAAACATAACAGACAACAACTACTAGAAAGAAAAAGAATAACTTACAGAAAGAGAAGAGGATTCATGGATATCAGAAGAAGAACGAGAAGAAGTGGGCTGCAGATGAGCAAGCAAAATTTTCTGCCTGTTCAATGCTTGCTCCATGTTCTCTGCGACTCCGTTCTCCACACAAAGGAAATGGGGATTGATAAACGTTACACAAAAGAGAGCTATGAACAAAATAAGTAGGTGTAGATGCGACGGATTCGATCTTTAATGCTATTGGTTAGCGCCTCTTTCTGTCTTCTCAATGGTGAAAACGAAGGACGAGTCAAAATGGCTGAGTGAATTTCCTTGTGGCTTCCCCTGATAATTTAAAACATATTGATTTTTTTACCAAATATTTGAGTATGTTCGGTAAGTAATGCAATTATTTTGGCTGCCCCTAAAAAGGATTGGGGACGAAACTAACGCATGCAGTATTCATCACATTCAGTTCTTGTAAAAAAAGCATGCGAAACACGTTCCCACTGACAATCGACGTTTGAAAATTCGGTGATTCTGCTTTCCCAGCTCATAGTCAGACGTTGGTTGTTGACGTTAATAGTTGACTTGACTCAAGTCGTCCAGTGAAATGAAATGGAGAGACCTCAATCCATTAGCCCAGTTGACTTGACCCAAGTCTTCCAATGAAACGAAATGGAGAGACCTCAATTCATTAGCCCATAATGCTCTTGGTAGTTGAGCATTAACCCTCAGAAAGCTTCTTCGCTATACGTACCTTTTTTTTTTTTTGGTGATTGAACAATTATTTAACAAGTGGAAAGAAAATTCTAGTATTTATTCTATTAATTTTATGAAATGAATACTAATTCTTTTAGATACAAATAGATATTCTATTTCTTTCATATTACTTTGAAAGGTTAATATTTTTAAATCAATTTATTCGATAGACCTACTCTTATTCAAGTTCTTACTATTTTTATTAGTTATATTAAATCAGTCAACCTCTACACTAATAATTATATATAAATTTAGAAAAATAAAGTTCAACTACTATCTAATTGTAGCTCTTAAATATAAACTTTTTATATAGAAAAAGTGTTTTTAAAAAAGAAAAGAATAATGAATTAATAAATAAGAGTTATAGACAAAATGTCTTTAGTCAATCATAATACATTAAAGTAGTCTAGCAAATTCTGCATGTTGCTAATACAAAAATCTACCAACAATAGAATAAACTTAAGACATTAAGGACAAGAAGAAGTAGAAGTAACTAGCATTTGCTTAGTAATATAATTCATCATCTCATACATAAGTCGATGCTCAACCCTCAGTTTACTTTGAAATTTTCTTATATTCCTTTCCTTTTAATAAGGTAAATGATAGTGCTGAAATAGAGAATGAATCTAGTAAATTCTTCTTTGCATTGTCTAATTCAAACCACCACGCCAATTCACAATACCAGTATAATTACTCACCAAGCAAGAGAGTTTATTCATCTTTAGGTTATTTCAACAAATTGATTTTGTGACATCATATTGAAAAACAAATTGTTAATAGTTTTAGGTACTTGGTGACAAAGAGAACAAATGGTAGAAATAGATGTTGCACTATGAATTCCATCTTTAGTGAGTAGTTTACCATTGATAATCAATCACACAATAAAGACTCTTAGACAGATTTCTTTTACTCTAAAACAACAACCCAGTAGAAATCTCACTGATATGTAAGGTCTGGAGAGGTCCAGTAGTACGCAGCCATATCCATAACTGGTGGAGAGGTTGTTTACAAATTATGTTGATTTACTCTATATAAGTTTATATCATGAGACTTATAGAGGCAGATCAAGATTCTTAAAAGATTTATTAGTGAAGCAACTTGATGAATGTCCTAACCAAATATTGTTGTCAACAACTATAAAGTTGAGGTGAAAAAGAGGTGCAACTCGAAGCAATCTAGCTATGATATAAGGATTAAGATTATATGAATTATTAAATAAAACCTCCATGACAATAACAATGTTTGGTATCATGCTCCTCAAATTAAACATAATGAGCAGCATTGATAAGAGGGCTCAAATAATTTTAACTATCATGCCAAAAGTTGGTAGAAGCTCCATTACTTAATCTTGTTATAGTGTGAACATTCATCTATAACATAAGATTAATGATGTTAAGCATAGCCTAAGATGAGTTGCTTTTAGGAGAAGCTGAATAGAAGTTGTCATCTTTTAAGTAATATGAATGCAACCACTTTACTTAAAGAGACTTTTTGTCTTCTAGGATTCTCCATAACCTCCTAGCCATATGGATTTTATTACTTAACTTAACCAAGGCTATCCCGAGATCATCTTCATCCTTAGGCATGCAAACAACCTCTAATTTAATCTTAGCTTTATAGTCTCTAACTAATTGAACAACTCGTAAAAAGGTCCTAAACAACATTTCTATAGTCTTAATCAAGCTTTTAGGAAACATAATATGTAAATACCAATAAACATGTAATGAATTCAACATTGAATTAATTATTTAAACTTTACAACATAAGTAAATGCTTATCCTTTTCTAAATTTTCTCTATAACTGGCAAGAAACCCTTATAAGATAACCTCTTATGAGAAATAGGAACTCTAAGATATGTAAATAGAAGTTAGTTTTGTTGCAATCCTATCAAACAAGTAATCTAAAAAGAAAGATTTGTAGTACATAAGGATATAAAGAAGCAATTTTTATCCTTGTTCATTTCCAGTCCAAATACTTCTTTAAAACATCTCAAAGCATTCATTAAGGTACCTACAGAGTTAACATTGCCCCATATAGAAACAATGTCATAAAAAAAGAGGTTGTGAATTTTAAGTTACTTGCACTTGACATGATATTTAAAGATCCTTTCTTACTTTATAATATGATTATAAACCTTAATAAGACTTCCATGCCAAGTGTGAATAAGTAAGGAGATACGGGATCACCTTGCATAAGCCATTTACCACCATTGAAGAATCTAGTAGGCTCACTATTAGCTAACATGATATAAGACACAATGGAAATGCATTAAGAGATCTAATGAACAAACCTTAGATTAAAAGTCAAAAGCATGCATAAATTTGATAATAAACCTTTAATCAATAGAGTCAAAGGCCTTGTTAAAGTCCACTTTGATAACATAACCCTTAAAGGGATACTTCCTATTATTGTTTTTTTTTAATTCTAACACTTATAACACATTATCACCAAATAATCTTTCTGACATAAAAGGCACTTGAAGAAGGACTAATCAATGGTTGAAGCACTCCTTTAAGCCAAGAAATAAGGACTTTTGCAATTACCATGTAAATAGTATTAGTGTATGCTAAAGGCATAAAGTCTTTCAAAGTGTTAGGATTAAGAATCTTTAGCACTAAGGTGATAAAGGTTTTGCATATTTCTCTAAAAATGTAACCACTAGTAAAGAATTCCAACACAGCATTAGTTACCAAATGGTTTAACAAATGCCATGATTTGTAAAAGAAAAGAGAATTTAGACCACCTGGACCTAAGGCTTTATTTGGATGAAGAGCAAAAAGGGCTTTTTCCACTTCAAAATTTGTAATGAGTCATAAATAAATCAACATCAACTAAAGAAATTATATCATACATAATTGAGAAGAACTAATCAATGGCTAAAGCACTCCTTTAAGCCTAGAAATAAGGACTTTTGTAATTATCTTGTAAATAATGTTAATGCATGATATATGCATGAAGTGTCTCAAAAGTGCTAGAATTAAGAATCTTTGGCAACAAGATGATAAAGGTTTTGATTATTTCTTTAAAAATGCAACCACTATTAAAGAATTCAAACGTAGCATTAGTAACCAAATGCTTCAACAAATGTCATGATTTGTAAAAGAAAAGAGCATTTAGACCATTTGAACCCAAGGCCTTATTTGGATGAAGAGCAAAGAGGTTTTTCCTCCACTTTAGAATATGAAATAAGTATGATCAATAAATCTGCATGAACTGAAAAAATTTTATCAGAGATAAAGGATTGTAACAATTGAACTAAAGAGGAGCAATTAGATGAGAACACAAGGAATAACTAAAGCCTCAATATTTGCTTAAAAAGGAATAATTGATCTTAACAACATGCATATAATTAGATAAATCCCTCTTTTCCTCCTATTGTATCTAGATATTAAAAGGATCTTGATAAAGCATTTATTGCATCTTATCCAGCTTATCTTTAACTAATATAACAATAATTTGAGTATCATTATATTTCTTCTTTTTTAGTAATTTGAGCTCTTCTTTAATCTTTTATAGCTTCCTCATACAAAGGAAAGACTTATAGCCACATAATCAGATAAAGCCATTTTTCCTCTTATTATATCAAGATATTAAGAGAATCTTAATAAATCATTTATTACTCCTTATCTATCTTATCTTTGATTGATGTAACATTAATTTGAATATCATTGTTTTCCTTTTTTAGTAATTTAAGCTCTTATTTAATTTTCTATAGCTTCATATATAAATGAAGCACTTATGGCCATCAAAATGGTGAGACATCCCTTTTAATATCATACTTTCAAATTCAGGTTCATTAGTTAAATAATTGTTGAACCCAAAAGTAAAGTACTTGGTTCTTTCCAAGTTAAGGCCATTAATGACTATTAGAGAGTGATTAGAGAATAAAGGATTCCCAAATTTTTTAACACTTTTAGGAAAATTATTCAACCAAAGATTATTCACCATAGCTCTATCATGCTTCTTTCTTATAAACCATCTTCCTTGTTATTATTGCTCTATGTATAAAAAGTACTATTGATAAGTGCTTAATTGTTAATATATTTAATGCATAGTCATTAATTTTATGTTGCACTCAAGATACTTATTTTGTTTCATATTTTGCTTCAGGGACAAATTGGAGGAACAAGAACAAAAATGAGTTAAATCTGCATCCTTGGAGTTGTTTTACCGATGTTTGATCTTATTTACCTTTGTAGAGTAAGAAGGAGATGAATTAAGATGAATACAAGATAAAGAATGCAAGAAATGAAGTTACTGTGACTTACACAACCATGTATGGGAATGTGTAACTCACTAGAAACCTGTACAGACTCAAACACATTATTTCAAGAAACCCTGAGACTTGCGCACCTGTGTGGGGACTTACACAACCATTTAAGTGACTTATACAACTGTGTATGTTGGTTGTGTATTTCTATGAGATCATGTAAGTCTATGATTTTTGCTAAATTAACATATATGATCACTTATACGCTTGTGTAGCTAATCCTATATATCCATGCAACCTTAATTCTACACTATAAAAGGGAATTTAAAAGGTCGAAACAAGCATGAAGATTTTAGAGACTTAAAATGAAGTAGATTCCTTTACCTTGGAGAGCTATAAGGAGTTAAACTTCATATTTTTAATTCAAAGGGGATATCGAGGCCAACAAACATATTTGGACATTAATTAAGCTAGTGATGTTCTTAATTCTCTTTTGGTATTGAATTTTTTATTATATGATTAACATTTTGGGTTCATGTATGAACAATTTAGATAGGCCTACTAGATTATTTATTACCAAAATCTAGATTGGAATACATAATCATTGTACATCTTATTCATTTATGGTAAACTAATGATCAAGCATCATTAGGGATAACATAATATAGGTTCAATGACCCGAGCTTATGTGGTTGTTGCTTAGATTAACCTGTTTTCCTATTACGTAATATCATTGTTACACTAAATCTAGAGAGCTTATTCTAGATTTTTTGATAACTAGACCTAATTAAAGAGTTTGTTTAGTTAGATACAACTTAAGGAAAAACTGGAATTAATAAAGCTTGTTATTAATCTATGATTAATAGTTTCAAAGAGAGATATAAGATCAACATTACGATTAATTGTTCATATTCATGTAAAGGTCGAGATTGAACCATGAACAGGATTTAAAACCCATTGATTCATTTTATCAATTTTGTACTACTTAATTTGATTTTTTTCAATATTTTAGTTTTACTTTATTTTTAAATTGAATTCAACCAACCCCTAATATTAAACACTAGTTTATTTATTACAAAATCTAAACACACATTCTCTATAGATACGATCCTTTCTCACTATTACTAAAAATTTAATTGTACAGAGTTAAGTTTTATTTTCTAATGTGTTTGATGCACATAAAAAATTTTGGCACCATTATTAGAGAGTAAGGTGATTTAGTTTTTGTTTTTAATATTAATTGGTGTTTTGTATTGCAAGGCGATGCATACGATCATGAACTTTCACGATTCACATTAAAAAACCTTGATTCTTCAAAAAATTTTCATTTATCTTTATTCCCTCTCACAACCGACGTTACTCCTTTACTATCTCAACCCCAATTTAATACCGCAGGTGTATGGTGTAGCTGTAGCTTGTACCAGCAAGTATGGGTCAATCTTACAAGGATGGTAAGTACTAGTAATTACTGTTCTTCTATTATCTAGCTTACTAATTAATTGTGGTTGAATTAATGAAACTAAAATTAAACTATTAAAGTAAACAAAGCAACACAATTTAAGTAATAATTGGTTAAGTCACTAAGTTATTTATTGATATCAAATGATTAGTATCTAGGCTTCGAATGCCCCTAAACCCTTCACTGATTAATTGTTTGTTATGTAATTGTTTTGTTGATTTGTTGGACCGTGGAGATTCCTAAGGTATGCTAGTAGGTGACC
>JANQAP020000277.1:466686-483964 GCA_026874005.2 Erythroxylum coriaceum | reverse complement strand
GGTCAAGGTGTTCTCTATGGGAGATAAACTCACGTAATTACGATATTCTGCATGGTTACGATATTCTGCATGGAAGTTGGGGTCCAGGAGCGGGTCCCGACAGTCTGCCATTACAAAACATTTTGGCGTGGAACGGAGGGGTTAACGGTCCATCCCCCTGACTTTCTACATCATCACCACTTACGGAGGCCTAAAATCTTACATCATAACATGGAATTGAGGGAAATCATTAAGAAGACACATGTCCGGAACAGGGCAAGTCAACGAGTTCGAGCTCAGTGCCACCTCGGCAGGAAGAAGCGTCAAGCAAAGAATCTGAGGAAGAAGAGGAAGAAGAACAAGGTTGGAAGAAGGTTTTAGATGCAATCACCGAGACTAACAAGACACTGACAGAGATGGCACAAACACAACGATGCCAGAGCTGGGATATCCATTGGATCCATTGATAATTCGAGTCTTAGGGCGTTCAATTGTCACCTCTGATACCATCGCCACTTCCATCTCCTTAGGATTTATACCTAACCCAATTTTTCTTTTCCAAATTAGCCTTCAATTCTATTTTGTTTTTTATGTTTATTTTTATTTGTTTTTTGTCACTTTAATTTCTGTTTTGTCTGTTCTTATCTTATGTGATGTGTACTTCCTTCTCACATTAAGGACAATATGTTGTTCAAGCATGGGGAGGGAATTTTTATTTTGCTTGTGTATGTGATTTTGCATATTGTATGATAGTTATTAGATTGCATTGTGCGAATTATTTGAATGTGTCAATGGCTTAGATGAACTGAAATTCATTTAATTTTAAACATAGTCTAGTAGGTTGTAAATGATCATTAGCTCACAAAATTAGTGAATTAAGGTTCTTTGGATATATACAGCTTGATTAGGATTTAGTGTAAATTTATCACCCTATAGGTTCTCACATTTATTCATAATTTGAGGCCCTTTAACTAGAGTAGCTTAACTAGTATTTTTCATGAAAACAAATAGCTAAAAATAACAAGGTAGGTAAAAAAAATATGTATATTTTGTTAATAAATCACTATTTCGCTGACCTTCAGGTTAAGAAAAGAGCTAGTAGTCAGTTGAAAACGTGATAATAGTTAAGTAACTGGATCGACACGCATCATAAATGTGTGCCTTCGTGTCAAAAGGCTATAATGACGCTTCAACCAAGCTGTCTAATAAAAGGACTTAGTCGAGTAACCAAATCGACATTCATCACCAATGTTTGCCTTCGAGTGAAAGATTAAGCCTGTATTTAAAAATTAAAAAAAAGTGTTTGTAATAAAAACCTACCGGACATGTAATAAGCTTGAATTTTCATGAAAATGTACTTAACAATAGTTACAGAGCCTGAAGGACCAAAGAATTATTAATGTGTGTGTACAATTTAAAAGGGTAAATAAATTGACACTTAGATCTTGATTAATTTGTATATTTAGTTTAAAGACTTTAGATATATTTTTGTTTTATAATGATTAGATATAACTTGTCAGATTGTGTTCAAGATTAAATTTATTTCATGAAGTCGAAGCCATTGCTTCATTTTTGCATTGTGTGTATTGTTTGTTGTGTGTTTTTTGTGTTGTTTGCTTGAGGACAAGCAAACATTTAAGTGTGGGGATGTTGATAGTTGTGATTTGCATTATGTTTTAATGTGTAATTTGTTAGGTATTTAATGTGAATTTGAGTGTTGAGTGTGTATTTATGGTTTAAATGTGTTAGTTTATGTGTTTAAGTGTTTTTTATGGGTTACTATGAGTCTTTGAGCTTAATTGTTATATTTTTGAGGTAGCTTAATGTGTTTTTAGTGTTTCAGGGTAAACGGCAAAGAATGGAGAAGTGGTAAAGATTTTTAGGCTAAAAACATAACCCACGATCACGATTGTGATAGAGAGGGACAAGCTAGAGCGGCCAGGCCATGATCGTGCACTTTGGGTCACGATCGTGATAGAGAGGGACGACCTAGGGTAGCCAAGTCACGATCGTGCACTTTGGGTCATGATCATTGTTTTTTCGATTCATTTGTAGTGATTAATAGTTCGTAATCATTAGGGATAATATAACCTAGGTTAAATAATCTGAGTTTGTGTGATTATTGCTTAGATTGGTTTGTTTTTCTCACTTATTAGGCAGTTGTTCTATTAAACTTAGCTAGCATCTCCTAGGTTATCCGATAGCTAGGGTTAATTAACGAACTCTTTTTAATTTTCTAGCACCAAAGGAGAAATCAGGATTAACAAAGTGTGTTGTTAATCTACGACTAATAGTTCAAGGAGAGGTAAAAGACCAACAAATCAATGAAATATTTCTAATTAGGGTTTAGGCCGAGATTGAGTCAAAGAATCGGGTCTCTAATGAATTTCCCACTTTTATCATTTTTAATGTTTTTTATTTGTTTTCACTAATTAGTTTTACTTTATTTTATTGTCAAACCAAACAAACCCCTTAATACCAAAACAGGAATTATTTTCATAACAAAGCCTAACCAAACACTCTCTATGGGATCGACCTAGACTCACCACTGCTATAGTAGTAGGTCTAGTTTACTTTGACTAGCATTACAGCGTGCTACTGTTAGTGACAATCTTGGTCTACTACTAGTCCATATCTTATATGATGTCTTATCAATCGATTTGGATGGAGCTCTATTCAAAAGGTAAGTAGCAATTTCAATGGCATATTCCGAAAAGGAGATAAGAAGGATTGCATGACTAATCATGGAACATACCATATATGATAGAGTATGATTTCTCCTCTTAGATACTCGATTATTCTATGGACTTTTAAAAGGAGTCCATTGTAAGAGAATCTCATTCTCTTTTAAGTAACCGAGAAACACTTGGTTCAAATACTCACCACCTCGATTTGATCTAAGTGTTTAATTATTTTACCAGTTTGTTTCTCAACTTTAAGTCTAAATTTTTTGAACTTTTCAATTAATTCAGACTTTTGTTTCATTAAGTACATATAGCCATATCTAGAATGATCTTCTTTAAAAGTAATGAAATATGAGAGTCTACCTCTTGCACTAATAGATATGGGCCTATATACATCTAAATGTATAAGCTCAAGTAATTCAGTGGCGCATTCTCCCTTTTCTTTAAAGGTTAGTTTGTTCATCTTTTCTAATAAACAAGATTCACAAGTTTCATATTATTCATAATAAAAAGGAACCAAATATCCTTCTTTATATAACTTTGTGATTCTAGTTTCATTGATATAACCCAATATACAATGTCATAAATGAATGAATTTTGGTTACTTAACTTTCTTTTCTTGTTATTTATGTTAATGATTGGCCTTTCAAGATCTAATTCATACAAACCATTTGAATCTTTATAAAAAGAACAACTCTTTTTCTTAATAATAAAGACAAATGTATTCAAATCTAAATAAGAAATAGAAATGATGTTTCCTATAACAACTGGAACATAATAAAAATTATTTAGTTCTAGTTCAAGGCTAGAAGGCAAAGTTATCCTATAAGTTCCTACAGTTAATGCAATAATTTGTACTCCATTTCCAACTCGCAGGTCCACTCTTATTTTCCTCAATGGTCAACTCCTTGTTAACATCTACATATTACTATAAATAAAAGAACCAAATCCAGTAATTAATACCCAAGAATATGGAGAAAAAAAAGTAGAAATATTGATCCCAATTATAAACATACTTGAAGAAACAACTTCCTTAAGCTTCTTATCTTTCAAGATAGCAAGATAAGTTGGGTAATTCCTCTTTTAGTGTCTATCAACTCTATAGTGAAAACATGTGCCCTTATCATTGCTCTTCTTCTTAACACCACATTTTTGCTTTACTACTCTAGCAGAAGCCTCTTATTTCTTGTTATTATTCTTCTTAATGCCATTTTTCTTGCTCTCGGAAGAATCCACAAAAAGAATAAAATTAGGTTCCTTCTTAAGGCACCCCTCTATAGTCTTGAGCATATTAAGTAGTTCAGGAAATGACACATCCTTTGATTCATATGAAAGTTCATAATGAACTGTGAAAAGCTTGAACTAAGAGACTACAACACCATAACAATGTTTAACTCATAGTTCATGTCAAAACCTAATTGACCTAATTTTTAATATAGTCAATCATCTTCAGCACTTGTAGCTCAACTGAAGATCCTTTTGCCATCTTGCATTGAAATAATGCTTTGAAGACTTGATAACTCTCCACTTTGCTTTGTGCACCAAACAACTCCTTGAGATGCAAAATTATAATAAGAGCACCTATATTCTCATGCTACCTCTGAATCTTTGAAGACATACAAGCCAACATCACGCATGTTCAACGTCATCAATATAACACTGATGTCTCTCTCAAACTTCATCAGTCACATTTGAACTAGGCTCTGATGGACCAACAATGTCAAGAACATATAACTTCTTTCCTTGTATAAGAAAAATTCTCAAGTTGCGAAACTACTATGAGAAATTAGATCCAGTTAGCTTATTAGCATCCATGATGCTCCTTAGCATCAGATTGGCACTCATCTTCTTTTGACAACCGAAAGACATAAAAGAGCACGTATTAGTAATAAATATTTGATTACTCCCATTATTTTATTCAAAATAATAGCCCTCACTATTAAATCAAGAAATTATCAAATAATTTCTTGTTTGGTTAGGATCTCATTTAAAAATAGTTGATTTTGTGTTTCCTTTACAAACCAACTAAATTTAAATCAGGTAGATAACAACTTTATCAATCACATCTAATGTGACTCCTAGATCTGTTAGGTGACAACTCTTTGCCAAAATATATTATACCAAAATATATTATACATATTATTCTTAACCTACCTATAAATTTGTATGATCATGAGTTTGCTTATCTAAATCATACAAATTTAGTTAAATAATACCCTTAAATTAAGATAAAACATATTTGAGTTAAAGGGGCCTTGAGTTTGCTCAACAAGCCTTAGAATAAATAGCACTAATTATATTCATAAATAATAGAAAGCAACTATCATATTCTTAACGTATACTTAATATTTAATTAAGGAATTTGAAATTTTAAAAATTTTTGGTCTCATCAAAATAATATAATCTCAATATATTAATACTTTCTAACGTAATCTAATTATGAAAGAATTCCTTTAAAACATTTGCTTAATTATAATTATTGATTTGATAACTAATTTAATTTAATAATTAAATTTCTTAAAAAATAAACCAATTCAAAAATATTACTAACAATGATTATCCTTTGAAAACAATTTTCAAACATTTAGAAAAATACTTTTTCAATTTTGTTATGAATCTAAACCAATTTAATATTAATTAATTAATTAATTAAAATAAGGCTTAAAACATATAAAAATTAAATTAAAAAGGGTGTGGGACTATCTGGTGCGTGCAGCCTAGGCGCTATAACACTTTTTGTGCACGCCTCCAGTCAACCTCTTGCATTTCATGCACCAGTAGCGTTTGTTGGTAGACGCTTGGTCCATATGATACGAGCCCCTAACGTTTTCCATATTAGGGTTTTCTCCTTTCTAGAACATTGGTGCTTCCTGCTTTCCATCTGTAAGCCTCGTCTATTGGAGTTACGTCATCACCTTCTTCTAACTTCAGTTGTGGGTGAATATCACCCTTGCAAGTGGCAACAATTACCACTAGCGTCGTCACCACTGGCAACGAATGGTGACTCATTAGTGGCGATACAAGCCACTGGTGATACTCCATTTATACAATCAAAGCCATGAAACGTACAAACATATCAAAACCTAATTCAAAGCTAGGCTGACATGCATATTTATTTTTCCATAATAAAAATAACTAGAAGAAACAAAAAGAGGAACATGCATGATCATCGCGGAAGCAATCCACGTCCTAGAAAGCAACAACATAAAACAAAATCTGATAATTTTCATACTTCCAAAATAAGATGTCAAAAAAAGGAGATACGAGCTAAAATTTTCCATAAAAGCATATTTGGAAATTAATTGAATTATAAATCTTAAGACAATAAACAAGATTTCCAGCCTTTATTTTTATCAAATCAATAACAATCAAGCAATTAATTCAAGTTAAACAATTATAAGAGGCTCCGATACTACTATAGGGAAACCAACCTTAATCGAATCACAAATGCATCAAAAAATAAAAGTTTTATGGTTTTTATCGGATCTCAATAATTGAATAACTTGAAAAATAGAAATCATAAAATATAAAACTATAACTTATTCGATATTCCTATTGAAATCCTTTCAATAACTTTTTTGATGTGTCAACTAAGAGGTATTCACGCCTCCAGCCGTTAATAGTATCCACAAAGTAGTAAAAGACATTTAACTCTTGGAAAGAAAATTAGGAGGAGTGCTAGCTCCTTTATGTTTATTCCTATAAATAGAAAAAGCATAGGGTTTTTATTTTTATTAAAATTAAATATTTCAATTCTAATTATAATTATTTTAATTTTAATAAAATCAAATATATCATATTTGATCCCTAAAGTTTCTCAAACTTTACAACTAAGTCCAAGTTAATTGAAATTGATTTTTCTCTTTTAAACTACTCTTTATATGCGTAAGTTCCTAATTTATTGACAATGATTACAAATTATAATTCATAATTAGAATTAAAATTAGATAAATTAAAACTCCTTTTAATTTATCTTTAATTCTCTAAATAAACAATTTCTAATTATAGATCAAGATTGATGTCTACCAATATATCATGACCACCTAAATAAAATGTCAAAGTGGCTTGACTTAACCTGTCAACGCATGGTTATGAACTACAATTTAATCCATTCGTCATTTAATGTTTCAATTTGATAGAGTATGAATATAGTATCTACTCTTTTGAATCCAATCATGTTTGTTTTTCCTAATTACTAATTGATTCATAATTGATATTTCAAAACACCTTTTCCAAATTTCAATTCAACTACTACTAATAAAGAACATTAGAACATTCTCGCTAATTACTTTAAAGTGACAAATCGTTTATTGACTTACTCAACTCTCCATATGGTTCGTACTGCATTCAATTACTACCAACTAACTACCCTAAGCAGGACTGGTCATAAGTAGCACCAAAACACAGTAATTTCCACATGAGATATCTTAGTAATCTAATTCTAAGGATCAATTATACAATCATCATCATGAAACAATCCACATAAACATATATAATATTCCATTCGGGATTGTCATAATTAGGTCAGTTTGGTAAACTTATTTTATAATAAGCACTCACATATTAGTTTAAGTATCTCCATACTTTAACTTATGAGATCAATTACTTTCTTCATAATAAAGAAAAATAATGTGCGCTAGTTTAACATTTCATCAATATCATGTCTCAATGACACTACTATTAGGAACAATTTAGGAATAATACATAAATACAAATTCAATCTCATGATTATGAACTTGTCATAATTTCAGTTACACATTAATTATTATGGGAATTTTACTTTTAGTATTAAAACATAAAATGTAATTAACATAATATATAAAGGTAACGAATGCATGTTTTAATTAAATAATAATTTCATGCATAAAATTACAACCAATGGATTAGCTATAAGGGTATAAACTAACACTTTCCAATGTTAGATTACAATCCAAGTCTAGAGAATAAGGACATGTATATTTGGCTTCAATACTCAACTAGTGTGTTTACTAATGAATCGTGATAGGAAGTGTTAAAATGTGGGAGAGGAAAAGTGATCTGGCATAAAATAGTATGGAACAAAAATTTAATCCTTAATATATCCTTCTTATTGTGGCTAATCATCAAACAAATTGACCACCAAGGACTTTTTAAAATTTCTCAACATTGAGATATGTTCTCTATTCAAGGAAGCTAGAGAAATAGTCACACACCTCTACTTTGATTGTAATTACATAAAATGATTATAGGAAAAATGTACATGCATGATCTATGACTTATTCATAAGAAATAGTTTAATTATGGGACAATAAAGGATAACTAATGGAGGATAAAACAATTAAGAAGAGAGAATAAGATATGATTGTCATAAGCTTGGAGCACCAAATGTTTTAGGGTTTGGAAAGCTCCAAAAAAGAAGATCCTTAAGGAAATCATACAGTGAGTCAAAGTGCAACTATTACTCAATCAAGAAGAAAGAAACTATTGACCGGGTATGGAAAAATCATGAATGTTAGTTTATGCCCTTGCAGCCAATCGGTTGGTTGCAATTTGATGTATATCATTATTATTTAAGTAATAAACAGGCATTCTTTATCTTTGTGTATTAAGTTAACTAAATTTGATGTTTTAATATTAAAGGTACAATTCCTGGAATAATTACCATGTAATTGAAATTATTATAAGATCATAATTATGAGATTCAATTTACATTTATGTATTGTTCTTAAATGTTCCTAATTATAGTTTCATTAAGACAGGATATTCTTGAAATGGTAAAACTTGCAGACATTATGTTTATTTCTTACAAAGAAAGTAATTGATCTCTTAAATTAAAGTATAGAGATACTTAAACTAATGTTTAGGTGTTTATTAGAGAACAAGTCACTGTACTAACCGGACTATGAGAATCTCAAATAGAATATTAATTACATGTCTGTGGATTTCCTCATTTTGATGGTTGTATAATTGATCCTTAAATTTGAGGTTACCAACTCATGTGGGAATTATTGTGTTTTAATGTTACTTATAAATTGTCGTAGGATAATTAAATCGGTAATACTTGGATGCAGTATGAACCATATATAGATAGTTGAACAAGTCAATAAAGGATTCGTCACTCTAAAGTAATTAGAGACAATTTTCTAATTTCTAGATTAGTAGTGATTTATGAAATTCTCCGGCCAGAGTAAATTGACATTTGAAAAGGCGTTTTAATATATCTAGTGTAAATCAATTACTAATTAGCAAGGACAAACCTGATTGGATACAAAAAAGTAGATACTATATTTATACTTTGTCTAATTGGATCATTAGATGACGAAATGATTAAATTATATATCATGACCATGCATGGACAGGTTAAGTCAATCCACTTTGATATTCTTGATATTTAAGTTATCATGACATGTTACTAGACGTCAATCTTGATCTATGATTATAAATTATTTAATTGGAGAATTAAAGATAAAATAAATAGAGTTTTAATTTATTTTATTCTAATCATAAATTAGAATTATAATTTATAATCATTACCAATATACTAGGAACCTAATGGGTCACACATTTAAGAGCAATTTGTGAAGAAAAATTTAATTTTAATTAAGTTGGACTTAATTATAAAGTTTAAGAAATTTTAAAGATCAAATATGAGATATTTGATTTTATTAAAATTAAATTAATTTATAATTATAGTTTGACTTTAGTTATAATTAAGGTATTTAATTTTAATAGAAATTAAAAAACCTAATGCTTTCTGTAGAAATAGGAATAAACATAAGGGAGTTAACACTCCTGCTTAATTCCACTCAAGAGTTGAAAAGTCACTCTGTGGATATTGTTATAGGTTGGACACTTGAACATCTAGTGGTTGACAAATCGAAAAACTTTCAAAGAATTTTCGCAGGAAAATTGAATTAGTTATGATTTTTTATTTATGATTTATGTTTTATTATTCAAGTTATTCAATTATCATGATTCTATCGAAAATCATTAAAAAAATTATTTTTTTCGTTGCGCTGTGATTCGATCGTGACTGGTTTCTAATAGTAGCATCAGAGCCTCTTTTAATTGTTTAATTAAGGCTTTATGATTTTATTAAACACAAAACTATTCTATAATTTTACGTCGCTCCCTTTTTGTTTGTTCTAGAATTTTTCGTTTATGCACGAATATCAACTCCATACCTTGATCTTATGTTCTGGAAAATTGTTTTTGCATGCCTATACGTCTACTCTACCTTTTGAAAATTGATTAGCATCTACTGCCTGTGTTTGCGCTCGGAATTACATTTGTTTATCTTATATGCATACTAGGTCACCCACCAGCAGTGAACCGCCGCTAGTGAAAAAGGCGTTTAACGTCCTCAAATAGAAGCAGGCAGTGACACAAAAGAGGGAGAGTGGCACAGAGTGAAACAAAACAACAATGGCGGTGGCAGGAGAAAGCAAAAAAAACTAGCTTATGTGGAAAAATGATGGGTGTGCGGGCGTGAGTGCACACTCAAATCAACATTCCTATTGACTACATGCGCCCTACGTCTGGCAAGCGATTTTTAATGTTTTTAAAGCCTTAATTTCAATTAACTTAATTTAATAGAGATTAAATTAGTTTCCTAACAAAATTGAAAAAACATTTTTTCAATTTTATTAGGAATATAAACTAATTTAATCTCTATTAATTTTTCAATTTTTGAAAATTGTTTTCAAGGGGGAACTTTTATTAGGAATATTTTTTAATTTAATTTAATTTTTCAAGAAGTTGAATTATAAATATAATGAGATTATATTATTTTGATGAGATCAATAATTTTAAGTCCTTCAGTCAGATATTACGTACACGTTAACATGATGGTTGCCTTCCATTATTTAAGAATAAAGCCAGAGTTATATTTATTGCTTGGCTTGTTGAGTAAACTCAAAGACACTTTAAACCAAATATGTTTTATCTTAAATTAGTAAGTTCTACTTAACTAAATTTGTATGATTTGAATGAGCAAACTCATAATCATATGGATTTAGAGGCAGGGTTAGGAATAATATATATGATATATTTTGGAAAAAAGATGTCACCTAACGGACCTAGGAGTCACATATGATATGATTGATAAAGTTATTATTTACCTGATTTAAATTTAATTAGTTTATTGAGAAAACTCAAGATCAATTATTTTTAATGGGATCTTAGCCCATTATAAAATTATTTGATAATTTCTCGATTTAATAATGAGGACTATTATTTTGAATAAAATAGTAGGAGTAATCAAAATTTTATTAAAGTCCTTATTTTATTTGATTTTTGGATATAAACTAATACTTGCTCCTTTTTCGATTATTGAATCAAAAAAGGAGTACCAACCTAACATTGAGGAGCATCATGGATGCTAACAAGTTGATTGGACCTAACTTTCATACTAGTTTCGAAACTTTAGAATTGTTCTCATATAAGAAAAGAAGTTGTACATTCTTGAATCTCCTGCTCCACTAGATCCTAGTTCAAAAGTGACTAATGAGGTTTGGGAGAGATATCAATTTTATATTCATGACGGTGAACAAGCTACATGTGCGATGTTGGCTAGTATGTCTCCAGAGCTTTAGAGGAAGATTGAGAACATGGATGCACCTACTATGATTTTGCATCTTAAGGAGTTGTTTGGTGCATAAAGTAAGGTGGAGAGATATCAATTCTCCAAGGCACTATTTCAATGCAAGATGGCATAAGGATCTTTATTCAACCTACATGTGTTAAAGATAATTAGTTATATTAAAAAATTAGCCCACTTAGGTTTTGTTATGGACCATGAGTTAAGCATTGATCTGCTGTTGTAGTCTTTCAATTCGAGCTTTTCATAGTTCAATATGAACTTCCACATGAACTAAAAGGATATGTCGTTGCTCGAACTGCTGAATATGCTCAAGACTACGAAAGTATTCCTTAAGAAAGAACTAACTTTTGTACTTGTTGTGTTCTTCCAAGGTAAGAAAAAGGGCTCTAAGAAGAATAAGAACAAGAAACATAAGGCTTCTGCTAATGTAGTAAAACCAAAAAGAGGTGTCAAAAAGAAGAGCAATTATAAGGGCATATGCTTGGGTATTAGATACTGAATCTGGTTCTCATATATGTAATAACATGTAGATGTTAACATGGAGTAGATAATTGAGGAAAGACGAAGTGAACCTACAAGTTAGCAATAGAGTAAAATTTGCTGCATTAGTTATAAGAACTTGTAGTATAACTTTGCCTTCTGGCCTTGTATTAGAACTAAATAATTGTTATTATGTTCTAGTTATAAGAAACATCATTTCTATTTCTTATTTAGATTTGAAAGAATTTGTCTTTATTATTAAGAATAAGAGTTTTTTTTATAAAAATGATGTTTATTATGGATTTGGATTACTTAAAAATGGTTTGTATGAGTTAGATCTTAAAAGGATAGTTCTTAACATAAATAGCAAGAAAAGAAGGTTAAGTGACCAAAATCTATCTTATTTATGGCATTTTAGGTTAGGTCATATCAATGAAACTAGAATCACAAAGTTACATAAAAAAGGATATTTGGATCCTTTTCATTATGAATCATATGAAACTTTTGAATATTATTTGTTGGGAAAGATGACCAACCTACCCTTTAGTAGAAAGGGAGAACATGCCAATGAGTTGAGCTAATACATTTAGATGTATGTGAGCCTATGTCCACTAGAGCTCGAGGTGGATTCTCATATTTCATTACGTTCATATATGATCATTCTAGATATGGTTATATGTACTTGATGAAACAAAAATCTGGATCATTTGAAAAGTTCAAAGACTTAAGGTTGAGAAAAAAACTGGTAAAAGTATTAAGACATATAGATCAGATTGAGGTGGTGAATACTTGGACCATGAGTTTCTTAGTTACTTAAAAGAGAATGGGATTCTCTCACAATACTCCTCGTATAACTGCCAATATAATATAGTATATGAGAGGGGAAATTATAATCTATTAGATATGGTACGTTTTATGATGAGTAATACAGTCCTTCATATTATCATTTAGGAATATGCCATTGAAACAACTGCTTACCTTCTAAATAAAGTCTTGTCTAAATCGGTTGACAAGATACCATACGAGATATGGATTGGTAAAAGACCAAGATTGTCACAATTAAATATTTTGGTATGTGATGCTTATATGAAGCGTGTTATATTTGATATGCTTCAAGCTAAATCAGATAAATGCAAATTTATGGAGTATCTAAAAGAGAGTATCAAATATCAATTTTACCATCCTCTTAAGCAAAAAGTGTTTGTCTGAAGACATGCTACATTCTTAGAAAGAGAATTTATTCTCAAAGAAATTAGTGGGAGTGCAGTAAAACTTAGAGAAGTTCAAGAGCCACAAATTCACATTAAGATGGAATAAGAATCTCAAGTTGATACATATGATATACAACCAAGTTAAAGAAATTTCTCGATGTGAATTTTCAAGAGTATATATATATGAGACAACCTAAAGGTTTTTAATCCAAGAGATTTCCTAATCAAGTGTGCAAGTTGCAAAAGTCTATTTATGGACTTAAGCAAGCGTTATGAATTTGGAACATCCTTTTTGATGAGAAAATTAAAGAGTTTGATTTTATCAAAAATATGGCTGAACCATATGTCTATAAGAAGGTTAGAAGGAGTGTAGTCATTTTCCTAGTGCTATATGGGGATGACATATTGTTGATTGGAAACAACATACCTATGCTTCAATTTGTAAATATTTTCTTATCTAAGAACTTCTCTATGAAGGATATGGGAGAAGCAACCTATATTCTGGGAATAAAGATCTATAGAGATAGATCAAAGAGGTTGCTTAGGTTGTCCCAATCCACATACATAGACTAAGTGCTAAAGAGATTTAGTATAGAGAATTCCAAGAGGGGATTCTTACCTATGTCTCACGGGATTTTCTCTCATAGATTATGTGCCCAAAGGTACAAGAGGAGAGAGATAAAATGGATTGTATTCTATATGCTTCAGCAATTGGATCAATCATATCTGTGATGTTATAACTAGACCAGATGTTTCTGATGCTTTGAGTATAACGAGAAGGTTTTAAGCCAATCTAAATGAGTGTCACTGGGTGGCTATGAAAAACAACTTAAAGTACTTGAGAAGAACTGAAGATGTTTTCTTAGTCTATGAAGGAGCTAAACTGAGAGTTCAAGGATATTCAGATACCAGTTTCCAATCAGATCCTGATGATAGTATATCACAATCAGGGTATATCTTCACAATAAATGGTGGTATGGTAAGTTAAAAGGGTTTCAAACAACCAACCATTGTAGATTCAACAATTGAGGCAGAGTACATTTACAATGTCTGAGGCAATAAAGGAAACAATTTGGATTAAGAAGTTCATTACTGAATTAGAGTGGTTCCTAGAATTATTGAGCCTATAATATTGTAATGTGGCAACAATGGTGCTATTGCACAGAAAAGGGATCCAAGGTCTCATCAATGGTCCAAACATGTACTAAGGAAGTTTCACTTGGTTAATGGGATAGCAGAGCGGTGAGATAAAACATTGGAACAAGTTCCTACTGAAGAGAATCTAGTAGATCCTCTCGCTAAACCATTGTCTAATGAGAGACATAATCGACATATAGATGAATATGGAATTAGATACATAGGCAATTGGCTTCAGTGCAAATGGGAGATTGTTAGTTTATGTCATTGCAACCAATCAATTGGTTGTAATTTAATGTATGACATTATTATTTAATTAATAAGGCATTCTTTATCTTTTGTTATTAAGTTAATTACATTTGATGTTTTAATACTAAAGGTAAAATCCCTGGAATAATTATTGTGAAATTGAAATTACAATAAGATCATAATTATGAGATTCATTTTAAATTTATATATTGTTCCTAAATGTTCCTAGTTATAGTTTCATTAAGATGGGATATTGTTGAAACAATAAAACTAGCACGCATTATGCTTCTTTCTTATGAAGAAAGTAATTGATCTCATAAATTAAAGTATAAAGATACTTAAACTAATGTGTGAGTGCTTATTAGAGAGTAAGTCACTGAGCTCACCCGACGATGAGAATTCCAAATGGAATTTTACTTATATGTCTGTGGATTTTCTCATAATGATGATTGTATAATTGATTCTTAGACTTGAGGTTACCAAGGTATATTATGTGAGAATTGTTGTGTTTTGATGATACTTATGAATTGTCCTAGGATAATTCAATCAGTAGTATTTAAATGCAGTATGAACCATGTGGAGATAGTTGAGTAAGTCAATAAAGGATTTGTCACTCTAAAGTAATTAGAGAGAATGTTCTACTGTTCTTGATTAGTATGATTTATGGAATTCTCTAGCTAGAGTAAATTGACATTTGAAAAGTCATTTTCAAATATCAATTATAAATCGATTACTAATTAGTAAGAACGAAAATGATTGGATACAAAAGAGTAGACACTATATCCATACTTTGTCCAATTGGAGCATTAGATGATAAAAGGATTAAATTATACATCATAACGATGCATGAACAAGTTAAGTAAAACCACTTTGACATTCCTAATATTTGGGTAGTCATGACATATTGCTGGACGTCAATCTTGATCTATGACTATAAAAGTATCAATTAAAGAATTAAAGATAAATTAAACGGAGTTTTAATTTATTTGATTCTAATTATGAATCATTAGGAACCTAACGAGTCATACATTAAAGAGCAGTTTGTAAAAGAAAAGTTAATTTTAATTAAGTTGGACTTAATTATAAAGTTTGAGAAACTTTAGGGATCAAATATGAGATATTTGATTTTATTAAAAATAAATTAACTATAATTAGAGTTTGACTTTGATTATAATTGAAATATTTAATTTTAATAAAAATAGTACCTTTCTATTTGTAGGAATAAACGTAAGGGAGCTAGCACTCCTACTTAATTCCTTTCAAGAGTTGAGAAGCTACTTTGTGGATACTGTTAAAGGTTGGACACATGAATAACTCGTGATTGACACATCAAAAATTTTCAAAAGATTTCAAAATGAAAAACAAATCAGGTACGATTTATTATTTTATAATTTATATTTTATTATTCAAGTTACTCAATTGTCGGAATCCAATCATACTTGGGTATTAGATACTAGATATGGTTCTCATATATGTAATAACATGTAGATGTTAGCATGGAGTAGATCAATGAGGAAAAGCAAAGTAGACCTTCTAGTTGGCAATGGAGCAAGAGTTGTTGCATTAGTTACAGAAACTTGTGGCTGTCTCTTCAAGTATGTTTATGATTTAGATCAATCTTTCTACTTTTCTTCCACATACTTGGGTGTTAGATCACTACAAGAGATAGGACATTTGGTGACAATTTTTTTGTGACTATCAATTATTTCGTCACAAATACGAAGTTTTTTGTGACAAGACAATTGATTCACACTATTGTTTGGATTAACTGTGATAATTTATTTTTTTTGTCACTAATACAATCGTAATTCTAACAATTTAGTATCTTTCACAATTAAGTTGTCACTATTAATATATTAATAGTGTCAAAATTTCTTTTATCATTAAGCTTTGTCATTAAAAGCCTATGCAATTTGGCGCCAACATAATTTTGGCGAGAATATATTGTAATTGTGACAGAACATATGTTAGTAACTAATATTTTCTATTTGTTGTGACAAAACATAATTTGGTCGCTAATATTTTTTTCTTTTTGTTACGATACGGTTAATCGTCACATAATATTTTACTTGTTGTGACAAAAAATTTTGTCAATAAATATTCAATTAATTAGTGTCTACTTCATATTGTTACAATAACTTAACTATAACTATGGTCACAACTATTCGTAATTTCGTGACAATTTGTTTGTGGCTAACTATTTTTGTCATCACAAATACGAGATTTTTTAGTGTCAAGACAATTGATTGACACTATTGTTTGGATTATCTATGATTATTTATATTTTTGTCACTAATATAGTGGTAATTGTGGCAATTTAGTATCTTTCACAGTTAAATTGTCACTATTAATATATTAATAGTGTTAAATTTTATTTTATCACTAAGTTTTGTCACTAAAAACTTATAAAATTTGGTGTCAAAATAATTTTGGCTGGAATTAATTGTAATTGTGAAAAACTTATGCTGGTAACTAATATTTTCTATTTGTTATGATAAAACATAGTTTGATCACTGATATTTTTCTCTTTTTATGACGAAACAGCTTACCATCACACGATATTTTACTTTTTTTGATGAAAAATTTTGTCAGCAAAAATTCAATTAATTAGCGTCTACTTAATATTGTCACAAAAACGAAAGTATCATTATGGTCACTATTATTCGTAATCTTTTTGACAAGAAAATTTGTTGTCACTTGATCATCAACTTTTTGTTACAAAGGTTATTGCCGATATAAACGTAACAAATTAATGATAACTATTTCTTGTTATAAAAACACATTAAAATTAACCACTCTAATGATTAATTTTGTCATTATTGTACAAATTTTAGGAATTAAAAACTATTTGTCATGATTTTTTGAATATTATTATTTGCAAAAAAATTTAAATATTTTCTTATAAAATATTCAAACTACATATATTGATAATCCAAAAGTAATATTTTACATATCAA
>JANQAP020000277.1:355910-366995 GCA_026874005.2 Erythroxylum coriaceum | reverse complement strand
AGAATGTTAAGAACTTTGAAGAACCCAACACAACTGGACTTTTAATAATAATTGATAATCAACTTTGGCTATTTAATAGCCATTACAAAACAGAAACGAGAAAAACTTGCAGCTCACGTAGATAGCTACCAACGTGGTAATTTAACTGAGAAGAATTTAAACACTAACAGCACTACTCTAGAGAACTGGATTATCCTAGAGAATAGGCAACTTATTAACCAAAAACAAAACCCCTAAGTTTAAGGACTTCCAACTCGATCAGTTACAAAGCTGTAAATCTTAGTTAATTACCTAGTTCGTGGCTTACCTTAACCTTATGTTGTGTGCTTAATGATGATTCCAAATTGCTTTTGCATGTGGGGTGGGGTCATCTTGGGCATGTGATCTATTCTTCGCCAACAAAACAGTGGCATTTTCTCGCCAACCTGTTCGCTATGATTTAGAATGCTGCATGTAACATGACAACCCATGTATTGTCTTTTAAGGAAAACGTCCCTCATCGCTTGGTAAGGTTTGAACACCCTTTCACTTGGTTTGATATATGATAATATTAAATACCTAGAGCAGAACACTGTTTTTCCACGATAACACTTGAACCGCAAGTAGTTCAAAAATCTTAAGAGCCTGAGACGTCGTGAGACTTGAACCAAGTCATAGTTCAGTTACAGAGATTTAGTGGCCTGAGGTGATTAATTAGCAAAGTAAACTTGGCCTCTTTCTTTCCTGACCAGAGTTGAATTATAAACTATTGGTTAGTTCGATATGACATTATGAATTTCAACTTATTAAAATATTTAAACTGATCCAAGGATTGGAAATCACCCTAACTGTTTTTCGCTTGTCGAATGTCGAACGACGAGGAAGACTTCCAAGGCTGTCCACTAAGACATATTAATGGGTTAGAAGCCCAATGATTCTCACTGTAGCCTAAATAGTAAGAGTTCATTATTGCTTACACTCCAAATTTTCTAAAACACAAGCAAATCTAGTGACATAAGAGTTGAAAAAATTTATATCGGAAAATATAGTTTAGACAAATAGATACTTTGAATAATGCATTACAACCTGATAGATAATTTGAATATGGATGAACAAGGTTGATCCAAAAAGATTTTGGACTAGACATGGTCCATAAACATTTACATTAACCTAAACCCAGCAAAATTTGGGCGTTAATTCATCTGTTCTTGAGGTGCCCATTTGCAAAGGAAAAACCATGAATATGAATGTAAGTAAAAATAAAATTTGATGTTGCTTTTGATATCTCAATATGTGAAAAGCTTGTAGTCGCAGTTTTAATAAACTCACCATCTTACAAATTTTGTTAGCAGAGAACAATGATGGGTTCACAAACTCGTTTGTTTTTATCATAAACCATTTTCCTATTACGAAATAGAAGAGGATGAAGTCCACTTAAACCCTTTAAACTCACTTAACAATGTCACAGAAATAGCACAGATTTGGCATTTCTACCAACTTACACAACATATATGTTTGCATGGACCACCATCACTTGCTACATTACATAATAATCAGAGACTTGGAATCAAATAGCTAGTAAACAGAAATATGACAGACATCTCCAGTTAATGAATTAGGCGTAAAGAAGAAAGTTTAAAACGGGGTACCGATTTCACTCCTTGTTTCAGTAGGGCTATACAATGCAGACCTGTTCCTTGGTCTATTCTCCTCCAGCTGCTTGACGACTTCGTCCATAGTGGGTCGAACTGCAGCTGCTGGAGCACAACATCCCATTGCAAGCTTCAATGCCTGAACCAACCCTTCTTCCATTGGACTCCTGATTCCCTTCAAAACCTCCACATCAAATACTTCCATTGTGGTTTCTTCCAAAACTGCAACTTTCACCATTGACGGCAAGTCAACAAAATCCCCACTCCTCCCATTTTTATCAGGTCTCTTGCCTATCAAAATCTCCAGCAGAAGTATTCCAAATGCATAAACATCTGTCCTGGAATTGCACTTCTTCATTCTTTGGAGTTCCGGTGCTTTGTAGCCATCGGTTTTTGCAAGTGCAACTATTTCATCGGCAACAGCTGGAACCATTAGCTTGTCAAGTCCATACTCTGTAAGCCTTGCAACAAAAAATTCATCCACAAGTACATTTTTTGATCTCACATTCCCATGGGTAATGGGTGTCTCCAGGCCATTATGAAGGTACGCCAGTCCCCTGGCTATACCCAATGCAATCTTGTGTCTCCTGGCCCAATTCAAAGCTGGTTTTCCTCTACTTTCTGAAATTAACCATGTGAACAGATAAGACTAATGCATCTACTTTCAGTTTCATGGATTAACAAAGAAACCCCGTTCGTGCATAAGATTTTCTTGTGCATGCATTCTGTAGTCAATGGACACATACCAAAGTATGTAGTCACAGTGGGATGCGAAAGAAAAAGATGGGTTAAATTGCAGAAGTTTGCTGGCAATACCACAATTCACCATATGGCTCGACGTTTTCAACTACTCAAACTGGTTAAAACAAATGAAAGAGGCATTTAGGCTAGATTCAGATTTCTTTCTCTTAGAGTTGGTGAAATCCACAGCTAATAATACTAATAAGTTGTATATGCCTACAACATTACAATGATTCAGTAACTAGACCTAACAATATATAGTAAAGAATTTAATATAACGTAAGCTAATTATATAGTAAACAGGCAAGGCCGTGTTGTTTCAAATATCATATACTAATAATTCAATTGAAAAGATCATGTGCAGGGGCAATTAAATATGATTTAGTATGTTTTACATTTATTAGAGATTTGGTATTGAATATGGGAGAGTCACTTCTTCCTGTACAATGATAGGGTTGAATGAACAGAAATTCTTGTAAGAGAGGAGGAGGGCAACTAGTATTCCAGCAATCTATGGATGGTGCGCATGTAAATGAACTGTACAGGAAAAAGGTTACGCGTACCATGTAAAAGATCATGGAGCGATCTGTTTGGAAGATAGTCATAGATAAGTAGCTTCTCGCCTCTCTTGCCCTGATAAAAAGCTCTCAATGGTATTAAATTCTCATGGCGAATCTTCCCCAGTTGTTTTATTACTGGTAAACACGAAGTCCTGTCCTTGCAACTACCTTCTCGCAACAACCTCAAAGCAATTGTTCCCCCATCAGCTAGCTTTGCCTTGTAAACTGTCCCATAACTAGTCTTCTCCATGACTTGTCCTGTTGCATTCAATACATCCTCTAAAGTCAAATGCTCACCACCTTGAAACAATATTAATTTTCCTTCCCCACCGTCCTTAACATCATTATTTTCATCCTCTTCTCCTGTTTCTATATCATCTTCACTCTCTCCTCTACTCTTTTTCTTTTTGTTTTGTACGTAACCGATCAACAACGAAGCCAAAACTACCGCTCCAGTCATTAATCCGATTACAATACCAGCAATTGCACCCGAGCTCAGTCTAGAACTACCACCACAAGTTCTCAAAGGCAGCCCACAAAGCGTAGGATTGTTCCCTTCAAAAACCTCCATGCCAAACTTTGATCCACCAAAAGCAGGTAACACCCCGCTAAAATTGTTGTGTGAAAGGTTCAACTTTTCAAGGTTTAACCGAGCTAAACTCTGTGGAATTGAGCCAGAGAATAAGTTATTTGAAAGGTCAAGCTCTTTTAGCCCTTGAAAACGTGTGAGAAATTCAGGGAAATTACCCGCGAACTTGTTGCTACCCAAATCAAGAAATTGCAACTTCTTGCAAGTAGAGTTGGGCAATGCAGGTTCCGGTATGGACCCTGACAGTGAATTCCCATGAAGGCCAAGTCTAACTAATTTATCACACAAATTCCATATAGATGGAGCTAAAACCCCATTGAACAGATTATCCCCCAAGTCAATATCAGAAAGTGAGGAGCTGTAACCGAGCTCAAGAGGGATGGTTCCACTCAATGAGTTGATGTTCAGATACAAACTTTTTAACACAGAGAACTCACCAAGCTCTCTAGGAAGCGAACCAGTAAGATTCGCAGATGGGAGCTGAAGAGAAAAAAGGTGCAGAGATGGATCTTTGAAGAGTGACATATTAGTCCACTCTGGAGCACCAACATCACTGCAAGAGAGAGGAGAACCATTGGAGAAGACCCATTGGAGTCCTCTCCATTGACACAAAGGCACGGAGGAGTTCCATGAAGAGAGTAAGAGGTTTTCATTGTTACCTTGCAATGAAGTTTTGACCTTTCCCAAGAGAAGCTCAACATCTGTTGAAGAAGACTCGGTTGCCTTTGTGAAGAAGGTGACAGAGATAAAAGTGCAGAGAATGCAAAGAAAGTAAAATTTGAATTCCGCCATTAACGAAGCAAAGGTAGTTCGCACGGAAGGAGAGGAAAGGTAGTGTAGGTTTTGTGAAGCTGTAAACTGGGTCTTCTCTTTTTTGGGAAAGCTGACACAGTGTTGACTATGAGTGTGCTCTTTGTCTACTATTTCAACGGTTATGATTGACTATTCATTTGATTATACGCATTTCATCACTTCTCACTCTACTCTACACATTCATCATGCACCGTTCAATCCTAGGCATTGTGACAGATGATTAGAGAATGTAGACACAGGGGGAAGTTGTGCACATTAAAGTAAGCACTAGCAGAAGTAAATGTAATCTTGTTTTAGGAACAAGTGTGTGTTGGTATATATTAATAATTCGCTACACACTATTCTTTGTAGTGGTGGTGGGGGTTTCCCAATTTTCATGTTTTGCTCAAAGGTGAGGTCCATAAGCATCCTCCCTGCTCCTTCACTCCAAACCGTACACGTCTCAGCGATCTTTGATCATCAACACAGTCTGGACGATGGCACGCAGGAGTTGGTGGATGAGCTTGGGCAATAATGATGCTGAGATT
This sequence comes from Erythroxylum coriaceum, assembly GCA_026874005.2. Taxonomy (NCBI): domain Eukaryota; kingdom Viridiplantae; phylum Streptophyta; class Magnoliopsida; order Malpighiales; family Erythroxylaceae; genus Erythroxylum; species Erythroxylum coriaceum. The sequence continues at coordinate 362,134 of JANQAP020000277.1, read as the reverse complement.
CAATGAGGGAAGGTGGGACCCACATGGTTTTGGGTCAAGGGAAGGAAAAGCAAAAGCGAAAGGTGAATCTATGTCCACAAGCGCAGACGTGACAGTGGGGACATATATAAAAGGTTACATGTTCAAAAGTCTTGTGAATTATTCTTTTAAAGCTTTAGACAACATGTTTGAAAAGAATTATCGATATCATATCATATCATATCATCATACTAAGAAAGAGAGATTTTTTTCTCATACAGAAACGACTTCCCAATTACAAGAGCTCTTTCCTCTATTAAGTAGGGAACGGGAGAGAAAAGAACTAGTCTAAGAGGTTTTGACTAGCTAACACATCAAGGCAATTGATTGAGCTAATGCCATATAATTTGGGAATTGTTTCTGTAAAATGGGATCTCCAGCAGAAAAGCGACAATAGCTCTATTACTGAAAATAACCCATGAAATGAAAGAACGTGAAATGCTTAGGCGGGCTGTTAAATCATCATTAAGCTTTTGGTAGGGTAGCACTAGGAATGGCGTTTCGTGTTTGTTTGCATAACACTGTTCGAGCTCACGCCAATTCATGGAATCATATTGGCCTACTAGGCCGCAATCCTTATGATTTTCACCAACCTCACCTTCTCTGATTAGCTAGCTGTTAAAGATTGAGATTAATGTACAGTATCTTCCATCATAATTCGACAAAAAAAAAAGACTGAACCACCTGACCTGAATGCGTAATTATGCGTCTTCCTGTTCGATTTTGATAGGGAAAGGAAAACCCTTCTCTTCGATTTACAAAACCAAGCTGTGCCTGTACTTCTGTTCTTTTACTTTTGCTCAGCCTGGGGGAAACATATAATTATGAATCCAGGAAAAAAGTTGTTTATTCTTTTCTTGGATAATTTGCTTAACTTCCGTACTATGGGTGTCGTCTGCCATGACTATGTTCTGATTCCAGGCCAAATGTTATGTCACGTAGTGATGGCAGGAGTAGTCACTTCATGTAGTATGCAGTAGAGTAAGCAGGCCTAACAAGTCACAACTTACTTTTAATTCCATTTGATCGAAATACTGTACATGTCTGTGCTTCGAAACTTCATATTGTACAATGAATTTAAGTTGATCCCAATTTTACACTCCTTTTGGTCCAACTATGTTTTTTTTTCCTTAGAAGGCTCAAACGCAAATCACGCGATAGTGCAACTGAATCTGTCAGAAACTAATCTTCGCTTATATATGATTTAGTGTTCTTTGTGAAACATGTACAACTGAATCTGTTAGAAAGCAATCTTCGTTTATATAGGGCTTTGATGAGACACCACTCGTTCCTTCACAAAAAGATAGATATAGTGCAAAATTTTCGCAATAATAGTTAGAATGAGGGACGAAGGAAACGCTTGTGGTCCCTTTCCGCCCATACAGCTTAAATTTTTTTTTTTGGCAATCTTCACAAATACGTAGGTTATTTTCTTGAGCAGCACTTGATTAATTAAGGTTTTAGTCTGTAGCCTGCAACACTCAATTTTTTGGACGAAATTTCTTGCGACATTGCACGAGTCACTTTTAACTTTAGGACGGGATCTTCTACGAGGAATTCATGAATCATACCCATCAAGCTCAATCCAACTGGCAAAACACCAAGCAAGACGTCATCCCATAGGTTTTAGGATAAGTTGTTTCGGAATCCCAGCACGACCAAACAGATCAACCAAGCAGCCATAATGGTCTTCAAATCTTAGTTCTATACCTATAACGTTAACCATATGGACACTCTTTCACCAAAAGATTGGGTTCGATCTACATCCGTTCAATTCGAAGTTAATAAGTTTACTCTGAGTTAACTAAGTTTTAGGTCAAATTGAGACTTTTTTTTCCAATTTCAAGCTTTGAATTGATTTAGGCTCGAGTGCAGATTCTACGCCCTAATTCAATCTAAAATCTGATTATATGATAAGTGCGGAAGTTGATGGAGGAAGATGAAGACAGATATGACATAGTACTGTAAATAAAACTCAAGCGAAACGTAGTCGTGGAGGAGGGGAAGCTGATGGAGAACGATGTAGATAGATACGATGTACTGCTGTAAATAGCACATAATTAAAAACGTAGTCGTGTTAAACGAACACTTATCTCATTGTAAGTGGTTGATTACCAACCGTTGTTTTAGCCGTTATTATAGTCGTTAGAGGAGGGCATGAGTATAACGAATAAAGATAATAGAACTTCTCTCCTTAAAACTTTCTTTCATCTACTTCTACTTCTTTCTCTACATTTACTCTCTTCATTTCATTGTTTCAATTCCCAAATTTCCCAAAATTACCTATGTTAAAGTTATCGTGTCAAATTGGTATTAGAGCTTGATTCGGGACCATAGCAGATGTTGCAATATGGTGGAAGGAATTCGAGGCCAAGAGTGGAGACGTGTAGACGAAGGATTGTGTAACTAGATGCAGGAGTTGGAGATAAGACATAAAAGAAGCATGCAAGAACTGAAGGAATGAATTACTCAACTATTCCATAAAGATAACAACAAAAATGGAGTTCAGGGAAATGCTGATCAAAGGGTTCCTGAAAATATCAATGGAGATGGTTATTATAGGAGACATTACACCGTTCCCGTATGGTGCAGTAAGATTAAGCTACCAGTGTTTAAAGGAAAAAATATGCGAGCATGAGTGTTTAAGTGTGAGCAATTCTTTTTGTTGGATCATACATCAACTAAATTGAAGGTCGGGTTGGCTACTATGTATTTGGAAGGTGAGGGTCTAGCTTAGCATGAGTTGCATGTGAGGAACCACTTAACCAAGCAGCCTCCTAGTTGGGGTGAATACCTATCGGTGTTGGAGTAGAGATTTGGAGATGTAGCTTTTGAAGATCAGATATGAGGTTTAAAGGAGTTGAAACAGAGGGGAACGGTGAAGCAGTATTGTGCCAAGTTTGACATGTTATCACAAAAATTGGTGATGTCGAAGTCTTATTTGATTAGTTGTTTTTGAAGGGGTTGAAGGTGGAGATTGAATATCTGGTGAAGTTGTGGAATCTCAAAACTCTTCAACAAGCTTATGAATTGGTGAGGAAACAAGAGATGGAAATTCACTGAATGTATCAAAGCCCCAGATCTATTGCCTACGATGGTGCAAGGAAATTCGAAGGGGGATAAAGAAGTAAAGTGGAGCAAAACTACTTTTACCAAGGAATTAGACGAGCGTAGATGATATGTGCTTAATTGATTATAAATTTATTCCATAATACTTAGTAATTAATGCTATGAAATGCTTAAGACACTCACTTTAATTCATATTTGATTTTAGGTATAATTTGGAAGCGAAAAAGCTAAAGTGAGTTGAAAGTACAATATTTGAGCCGTTTTCTTGAGATTCACACTCACTTGTCTTCGTGAAACAAAAAGGAGAAGGATTAGAGCAAGAGGAGACAAGAAAATGCCAAAAGGAATAAAGAATTACAAAGTCATGCCATGAGATACATCTCAGGTCCATGACAAATAAGTAATGGCCATGAGACACATTGTCATGGGCATGACACGCCAGTCACACCCATGACTTTCACACTTTGACACCCCAAAACCCTACTTTTTAGTATAAAAAGAACATGTGACGGCATAAACATTTATGAAAGGTCTGAGGAATCGTTTTTGGAGTTGTGAGGTCTCGGTTTTGAAGAAGAGATGGGGAAAAGTTCTATTCCTTTGGAGACTAAGGAGGCAAGAGCTTCCCAATGCCGGTTCATAGGTGATATCGACACTGAAGAACCTAGTTAAGCATTCTCTCCATAGTTTTTGTTGTTCTTTCTCTCTTAGGAATTGATTATGTTATCCTATGTTTATTGTTTGGATATTGTGTAAGAATGATTAAATGCTTTATTTGATTGTTTTTATGTATGAACCTATTGCTATAATTGAATACAATATGTAATCATTGTGTTTCTAATTCATTTCTGGCAACTAATGGTTTTTAATCATTAGGGATAACAAAGCCTAGGTTAAATGATCCGAACTTGTGTGATTGTTGCCTTGATTAATCTGTTTTCTTAACTTATAATGTGGCTGTCCAATTAAATCTAGAGAGCTTGTTTTAGGTTGTTCGATAGCTAGGTTTAATTAACGAGCTCTTTTTAATTAAACACGACTTAAGGAAAAATCGAAGTTAACAGAGCTTGTTATTAACCTACGATTAATAGTTGCTAAGAGAGGTATAAGAATAACAACTCAATGAAGTATATATAATTAAGTGTAGGTCGAGATTGAACCGATGACCAGGTCCCTAACGTATTCCTCAATTTTCATCACTTTTGAATGTTTTCTTTAATTTGTTTTTGTTAGTTTTGTTTTGTTTTATTTTCTTATTTAAAACCAACAAACCCTCTCCACCCCCAGCCTAAACACTTATTATTTTCATTTCAAAAGCTTTACGCACACTTTCTATGAGATCGACCTAGACTTACCAGTAGCTATAGTTTTAGGTCTAGTTATTTTAGTTAGTGTTACGATGCGCTACGTCAATTTTGACACCGTTACCGAGGAGTGCGGTGTTTTAGTTATGTTCTTGATTTTAATTGGTTTTTTGTACACATTTGTTTATAAATTTTTTTCTCTTATTTCATGATTTTTTCACTTTTTTTTAGTGTTTGTGTGTTATAAAAAAAAGAAAAAAATTAATGGATGGAAGTATTTTTTCCTATAACTTGTATTCCTAATCTTATAACCAAGTTTAGGCTGATTATAAGAACTTTAGTTATGGATGGAATAACCAACAAAATTGCTTCCATAATAGTTTGCAGGATGTATAACAATTCCTGTATAGACCAGAAGCTTCTTATTATGACACAGGTCCATCTCTAGAAGAATTAGTTAATGTTTTTGTTGCTACCACTTTGCAATTTTAGCAGGAGGAAAGGCAATTTTAGTAAGATACAAGGTTTAGCGTCCAAAATATAGAGTGGCAACAAAACTTAGGTATATCTCTAGAAGAATTAGTTAATGTTTGTGTTGCTAATACTTTGCAAGTTTAGCAGGATATGATATAATTCTAGCAAGATACGACGTCTCGAATCTAGAACTTGGCAAGCAAGTAGTCAGTTGGCAGAAGCTCTCGATCGCCTAGCATCACAATGCGAAGAATTGCAACCATCTCAACCTGAGGTGTATCCAAGTGAAGTTAGTGAAGAGACCTTACAGAGTAAGAAGTAGCTTAAGAATCTTGAGAGTAGTACCCAAGGAATTGCTTGTGAAGAAGAAGTGCAGAACTAGCTTAAAGTTGAAAAGGATATATTATTTAGCTCAAAGGTAAATACTAAGTTCCTAATTGTTGTTAAAACTAACCCTTCACCTTTATTTGACATATTGGAGAAATTGAACGAAGAGGAGAAAGGTAAAGAGATATTCTAAGAGTGTGGGGACTTGGTAGATATTGTGATTATGAAGATAGGGAATATGCTAAAAATGAGAGGTCATCGACTTCGGCCCTATCTTGAACAACCTAAAGTGGAGGAAGTGTATGTGACACTCGAAGATTATAACTTTGTCATGTGATAAGGAACAAGGAGTTAAGCCAGTGACACTAAACAAAGGCGTTTGTTGGGAGGCAATCTAAGAGAAGTTTATTTCTTTTCCTTTAAATTTTTGCAGTTCTTTCTTATATGTATGTGTGATTTTAAATTTGGTTGTTTCTTACTTATTTTTAAGTTTTCAACAAAAAGAGAGGGAGAATTAATCAAACAAATAATTTCTCTTTTTCTATTTCTTTTAGGACTATATAGTCATAATTAAAGATTGAATTGACTAGAAGAATACATGGTAACTTTGGCATGTACTTTTACTCTTGTGATTCATCAATATGCATTATCTCTAGAAGAGTAGTGACTAGTGCTAAACACAATCCAGTGAGATTTTAAGCCTGTATAGACTGATACATCCATATCAGTCTCATTATTTTTTGTTTATGTGTGACCTTTATTGTAACATCCCGTTTCCATAGAACGGGTTGGACCTGAGAAACGGGCCCAAGTGAGGTCAATCGGAGAAGTTAGAAAAACACATCTCATGCTCATGCATTTGTGAACAGTGATATGTGCACATGAAAAATGTCTGTATATGCATTCATGACATTCTTCCCGGTATAAGTGTGAATAAGTGTGATTTTTTGGAAAAATAGGCTTTGTGAGTGATAAATTGAATTGGAGAGGATTATTGGGGTTTTTATATTTTTAGAAAATTATAGAAATTTT
>JANQAP020000277.1:335243-355810 GCA_026874005.2 Erythroxylum coriaceum | reverse complement strand
TGTCCACTTTACCCTTCCTTTAATGCTTTATGGTTTCTAAACTTAAGTGACATGCCACAATTGCCCTCAATACATTCCTACTACTTTAATTTAACTAACCAGTGTAATAAAACCCTACTAACACTGAAATAAATAATTAAACTCCAATAATTATTCTATCATGACCTTATAATTCATTTAAATCATGCTTAACTTAACAAGAAAAAATTTGGGGGCCAACAATTTCAACCCCGACTTTAACCTAGAGTGTCTAAAGTATAAATACATCATTATGAGACAGATGTAGTTTGGGAGAGTCTGAAAAGGAGAGCCTTCATGTTAGTCAATTCTAGAAAACCCTAGAGAGAGATCGAGAGATTAAGGAAGGTGATAAAGGAAGAGAAACACGGAGAAAAAGCTTGACGCAACGTACTTCCTGAACAGGTGATTTCCCACTGTCGCTGCCTCTACAGTTCCATTCCTGACGTATTTTTCGGTTATTTCAATTTTATTCATGTATATAATTAAAATAGGTGTTGAGAATAGGTTGTGTTGAATGTTGAGTTTTTGTTTATACTCACCTTTGGGATTTTGATTTTTGAGATTAATAAAGTTTGATTGATTGTGTTTTTTTATTGATTTAATTGTGATTTAATCATGCTCTTAATAACTTGGCAATAGACTGAGAGGGTGAGTTGAGTGAAAATAACTAAATTGGGCTAACGAGAGTTAGGTGATTTAATAGGTAAAGAATTGAATCAAACCAATAGAATCGTGTAATGAGAGATCGAGCATAGCTAGTAGATTATTAGACAATTTAGAACTAATTTAGGTTTTGGGTCAATTGTGAATTGAGAGATCACAATTCAATAATTTAAATTAGGGATTATCAATTAAGGTCAAGAATTATAACTTGAGAGAGAGTAATTTACCCTAGGATCGTCTAAACCCATTAATTCGATAATTACACAACTAATTAGGTTTTCATTAATTTCAGATTAAAACCCCCTTTCTCTCACTTGATAGTTTCTAGGTTGGTTTTGGGATTGGTTTGTGTGACTTGTTTTCTTGTTTAGATTTCTGCAATTCAATTCTTGAAATTAATTATTTGGTTGGTTTATTTTCTTAATTATTTATTCATTTTAAATTATTGTAGTTTAGTACGACCTTAGATTTTAGGACTAGACTTCCCTCTTCGTAGAATCGATACCTTAGGTAATGTGCGAACGACCCGTGCGTTTACGAAATTTACCAAGGTTAATAAATATTAAAACTTAGCATGTGTAACCTTGCGAACAAGTTTTTGGCGCCGTTGTCGAGGAAAGCAATTTAGTTCTTTAGTCTAAGGCTTTTCCACTAACTTTTGTTTTTTACAAAAGAAATTGGGGCATAAAGTAGAGACACATCAAGACATCTTTGAATAAGAATGAGACATCCGAAGAGTTAAATGCTAAGAAGAGGTAAAAAGAACAATCATAGAGGATGTATATTATAAGGTGCAAAGGACTCTTATAGAATTCAATGAGCCCCATTTTGGTTAGGGAAATCATCATCCTTATATGAACCCACTTCAGGGTGGCAGAACCACCCAAAATTATATTAGTCCAACAATGTAGGGAATCATTTAGGACATCAAGACCTAGTTGAATTTCAATATGATGAATACAGTTCATCGGATTCCAAGTTGGACAAAATCATGGATAAGCTCACAGATATGGAAGAGAACCAGAAGAGATTGGAAAAGAAGTTTGAACAAGTAATAGAAGATCATGCATATTCTATTCACAATCTAGAGGTTCGAATAGGCCAGCTTTTTAGGAAGTTTTGTAAGCAAAATGTGGAAAACTGTCTACGCAGTATGAAAGTAAATTAAATAGAGCCACGTCAGGCTATCACACTTAGGAATGGGGTAGAGCTAGAAGAACCAACGAGAATCAAGCTAATCCTGACCTTATAGAAGACCAAGAACTTAAGAAAAAGGATGAAGGAAAGGATGGAAACCCCTCATACTATCTGCCAGATCTTAGTACACCATGTTTGAACATCGAAAATTCTAGGATAGATGTCCATGAAAAGAACTCTACCCTTTGGATTGATGATGATGAAGAGACATTCAACATGAATGATGTAATTAAGAATCCGAAGGTTAGTATGTCATTCAGGATAATTGATGTGTTCGAACCTTCTGAAGAATAAGAGGATGAAGAACAGATGACAACAGACATTAGGTTTGAAGAAAGTATGGAAGTCTCTATTTGGGAAGCAGAAGAAGCTTAGGAAACGAAGGTGATTATTGAAGAAAGAGAGAAACTCACCTTCTTACAGGACAAACTAATGGATTCGATGGAAGATTCAGGGAGTTTTGTTATTCCCTATTTTATTGACAATTTGTTAAAAAAAGGATATTACTGAGCTTAATTGGTTTTCTTAACTGTATTAACTTTTCTATGTATATTTGTCTTATAATATATATATTTTTAATAACTTTTCTTTTAAACTTGTTTCAACTCACAACGATTTGTATTTTTATTATTATTTACTAGCAGATATGGGCATCATATTAGATATCTTATTTGGTTTTATTTTATTTATTTATTTACTTTTAAATTTTATTTACCTACTTTTTTAGCATATCAGTTTTCATATCTACTCTTATAATTTGTATCACTTTTTTATTGATATGTGGGTCTACCGAAAATAGCCTCACTGTTATGTAGGGGTAAGGCTGCGTACTATCAGATCTTCCCAGACCCCACTTTGTTGCTAGATTTCGGACTGGATGATGATGATGATAGATGCAAATTTAACTATATTTTTACACCAATATTTGATGTATTTTGCTTGATATTCTATACTTTTGTTGCATATTTGGTACTTAATTTGCTTTAAGTGTGTATACAAATTATAATTGCCTTCATGGACTTAAAGGAGAAGAATTTAGATGAAAATATGCATAAAATAAAGATTTAATGCACAGAATAGATGCACGGTTATGCATCTACTTGTGCACTTTCGTGATTTTTGGGCATTTTGGTTATGCACGGTCTGATGCACAACCATGTATCATTCTGTGCATCTCCCAGAACCCTATGTTTTGCCATAAAAAGACATTTTTAGAGGGAGATGAAGGAGAGCAAACGTTAGGAGGTGATTATAGACGTGGAGATCGTTCTTAAAGGGCCATTTAGGTTTAGAGAAGTGGAAAACATGAGGAAATTATCGAAAGATCCATCAAAATACAAGATCAAACCCCTACATCACAAGAGTTCTCGATATAAGACAATAGGGATATTTAGAATTATGATTCCATTATTTTCAATTCATTTTTTTCAGTGTATGTTTGATTTCTTTTTTGATAATTTATAACTCAAAATCTTCTTAGTATTTAGGTTAGATCAACCCTATGTTAATACTTTGATATGATTTAATTCTTTTAATGCAATTCATTTAATTGATTATTATGATTCGATTATATGTTATATATATATTCTAATAGACCCAGGAATATTATATCATAATCTGATTTCATACGTAGAGATTGAGAAATCCTAGGTTTTAATATATCAACCGTAATTGCAAGGAGTTGATTACAACCCTAGAGATATGATGACATAAATCTTCCAAATTAGGGTTAAACCTAATAAAAAGACTCATAAATCGGTAATGCAATCCTATAAATATTAACCTCAGTAATTTTATTGGAAACCTTAAGATTAGTTGTTAGTAGACTCAAGGTTAGCTATTAGCATACCACAGGAATCTCCACGATCCAATAAATGAACAAAACAATTGCATAATAAAAGATCAATCTATTAAGGGTTAAAGGGATTCAAAACCTAGATACTAATTTTTTTATATCGATATTTTTCTTAGTGCTTCCTTTATTCTCTATTCAATATTGTTGCCCATTTACTTTACTTTACTTGCTTTAGTTTCTATTTTCTTTATTAAAAAAACTAAAATCTATCTATAGGCTAGATAATACGAAAAAGTTAATTAGTAATAATCATTGTCTTTATGGGATCGACTCGTACTTATCGGTACTACTATAACTACGTTGTGCACTTGTGGTTATTATAGATATGACTAACTCATAAATAGGTCAATCAAGTTTTTGGTGCCTTTTTCGGGGACAATTATGTTAAGAAAGCCTAAATGCTATTACTCTAGTCATTTTCATTTTATTTTGTTTTGTTTTTTCAATTTTATTTTATTTTTGTATTCATTTTATTTTATTTTATTATATTATATCTCACTGTATTCTTTTGCCTTATTTATTTAATTGTCTTTTGAACTTTTCTACAATGACAATGTGTGGTGGTTTATTTTAGGAATTGAGATTTAACGTCATAGCCACAACACAAAATGGAAGGATGGGGTAAACAGTATTCTTATAGGAGCTAGAAAAAATCTTAACAATCTATATCATCACCAAATGTGAGAGATAGCTATTATCTTATGTTTTCGGATGTTCAATTGATATCTAGGCCATGTTGCAACATTTAAGGGAGTTATCACTATAATCATCAATGTCGATCATCAACATATATGTGGGATCAGTCGAGCATGTACAAGAAACCTTAAGATGCGTTATACAAGAATAGCTAAGATTTAGAGTGGAGCAACTTTTATACTTATAGATGGAATGGTTACTCTCCAACTAGATATTTATGGCACCAAGAACCTCAAGTTAACGAGCTAACTCTAGAGGATATGATGGTTGATTTCATTCAAGAATCAATCATGACGAATTAAGAAATAAATGCTCAAATATAAAATTAGGTAAATCAAATGGACCAACTAGTGGAGATACCATGTGAGGAAGTGCAAGGGAGTTTGCCTAGTCTAACTAAAATTGATACTATCGACCAAAAGGCAATCAACCTTAGTAGTGAAAAAGAGCTTCTAAAAGAAAAATATGAGGAAGCAAGTGTTAAAGATAAATTAATGGAATCCATTACCAAAATGAAAGCTAATTGACACAAATTCTAGAGTAAAGAAAAGATAACAGTTGGCTTCATAGATGAAGAGACATTATAAGAAGAGCTTCCATCCAAGAAGGGAAAGTAGAGGAGTGGTAGAAGGTAATTGAAGAAGATGATCCAAAAACCTTTATCCAGAGTAAACAAGTACTGGTAGAGGAAACAAGTAAGGAAACTATTAATGAGGTGTTAGTAGTGACCTTAAGTATAGAGGGTTCCCACTTCCTCAAAGACAAATTGTTCAAGTTAGCAGATGATTTATGGAGTTTCATTATCCCTCATTTTATTGATAGTTTGTCATTTAAAAGGGCATTACTATAGTTAATTGGTTTTACTAACTTAATAAATCATGTCCTTTTGATCATCCTGCAACATGTTGCTTGTTTACAGGCTATAAAACTGCTTTGTAGAGAAAAGGGTGGAAGCAAGCCACTCATTATTAATCTAGGATAAAATTTAGCATAAAGGGTACGTCTAGCTACCATCGTTAAAGAAGCACTGCATAAGAGGTAATCCATGAATTATTCACTTTTATTTTGTTTAGACTATATTTCATGTGTTAGTGTAGGATTTTGTTTCATGTTGTCTTTATTTTTTTTATCCTTTTCTTTAATATTTTGCAAGGATGTAGTTCACTATTAGATGGATCTGAAATCAAGAAATCGTCACAATCAAGAAAGTACCAAAAAACCCTCTCACTTTTATCTATAATTGTATTGTGTACATTGGGGACAATGTACAACTTTAAGTGTGGGGATGAGTTTAATAAATCTTTAACTGATTTCTTAAGCTTATGATTATAAATGTTATTAACTAATATTCTAAATTGGTTGAATCTGTCCATGAATACTATATTTCCTTATTGAATATTGATTGAATTAGTGTGTAAAAGGATGATGGTTAGACTAAAATTTATTTTCTAAATCGTGTTTTTAATAATCATTGAGATGATCAAGTTGTATAACATTTCATATTATTTACAAACATAAAACCTATTTTTTTGTGAGCTTTTAAACCTAAAAAGCAAATTTCAAAATTGTAAAATCTATTGTTATTGTTTTGTGTGTGTGATATCATGTATAGTAGGACACTTGTAGAACTTGCTTTTATCATCCATATTAAGATCGTATTTGTTAAATTAGAAGCATTGACATGATAAAGGCACATAGATTAAATAATTTGCTTTAGTCTATTTCTTTGAAAATTAACACACCCTTAAGTTTACCTTTAGGAATAACCAAGTTGAGCCTTAGCCATTCTCATTAATTTAACCCACTTATTAACCTTTATCTAATTTTTGTTTGAAGACCTTTTTTATTGTTTTGAACCTTAAAGGTTATTTACATTATTTACTTGTTGAGATATGAAAATTTTGAAAGGTCTAGTATGTTTATTATTATGGTACTAAATATTGTGATTAAAAAAACAAAAAAAAAACAAAAGAAACAAAAATAGGGAACAAAAGAGTATAGAAAAAAGAAAAGAATAAGTATAGAGTCCCAATTGATTACTCTCTCTCAAGATCTAATCAATTAACCCTAATTGAATTTGAAAATTCTAGATTTGCAACCTCTCAATTCATAAAACTTTCCCTAACGTTTTCAATTAGATATGAAGTTATTTAATAGATAATAAATTTCTCAAATAAGATCTCTCTTTGAATGATTATTAATTTGATAATTAGGGGACTATTAAACTACCAAATCTCATTGCAATATCTAATTTAATTACTTTTGACTCGCTCTATTGATTTTGTCAAATATAAGCATGCATAATTATCACAAACACCAGAATATGTATTGACATCAACAATAATTAAAGTCATAGAATAAATCCTATTATGAAATTTAGAGCTTCATAAACATGTTTAACCTCTAGGAATTCAGATTACATATCAAGAATAATGAAATAATTAAAGGAAAAGAAGAAAAACTCTATTGGAGACTTGATCTAGAAAGCTAGAATTCTTGGATGTTCTTCTTGATCTCTCTTGTTTGATCCACTTTTTGTGTTACCTAATGCCTTTTTTTGGTGTCTTTCACACCCCTAAATAGTGTATTAGGGTCTTAGGGTGTAACAAGGGTTTTCCCACATTGACTATTCCAAAATACCCCTAAACCTTAAAACAGATGAAAAAAATCGTGCCTGGAAAGTGTCTAATGTCACAATCGTGACCCTGGAAATTTTCTTTCTATCACGATCATGACCCTAGCCATGCAGCCCAATGCATCCTTGTTCTTCAATGATCTGGTTTCCAATACTAACAAACATATCAAACACCTCAATAAACATAAAATTAAGATTGAAATCATGCTCTAAACCACACAAACACTTAGAATATGAACAAGCACTTATAATAACACAATTCTAAGCCTATACATGTGATAATCATCTAATAAACACCTAAAAACATGCTAAACACCTAGGAAAACATAGTATGAATTATACCTATCAACATCCCCACACTTAAACTTTTCTTGTCCTTAAGTAAAGACAAAAACTCAAATAAACAAATCAAACACAAAACTCATATTCATACAACATAGAGTAATGACACAATGACATTAAATCTTATGGAATCAATTTAACCACAAACATCAATCACTAAAAATGTTCCAACATATTAATGTATTCGTTTTATGGTTAAGTACTTAGAATTGAATATACGCATCAATCAAAATGTTAACACCCTATTCATTCATTTATAATTTGTAATCAATAAAAAATGTAACTATCACTAAGTATCCTTTCATGAAAATTTTTATTATTTTGAAAGATCAGTAGGTTTTATTTATCAAAACACCATTTTTCTATTTTCTTTAACGTTAACCTAGTCTTTTGACGAGAAGACAAACACCTTGTTATAAATGTCCCTTGGTTACCCAACTAGACCATATTTTTATTATTTAGCTTGTCTAAAATGTCATTCTAGCCTTTTGATGTGAAGACAAACATTTTATCTTAAATGCCTTCAGTTACTTAGCTATATTACATTCTTAACTGGCTACCAGATCTATTCTTAACCCAATTATTTATAAAAAGGGTCAGCAGATAGTTATTTATTTAACAGATACAATTTTTGTCACAATTAATTACTTAACCTACCTCATTTGTATAGTCAATTATTTTCATGAAAGGTTACTAATAATGCTAACCAATTTAATTGACTTCTAATAATGGATGTATACAAAAAATTTCTTAAGGTGAACAAAATAGGCTTCATATCCTAACTAACATGCATATTCACCCAAAGATACTTAAAAACAAAAAATTTATAATATAATATTCCTTTACAAATTAAAAGACTATGTTCAAAGATAAATCAATTCCATCAAATTCTTTCCGTTGACACATTCACACAATTCACACATATGCAAAAAAAAATGTTCAGACAATATCAACCTAATCAAAACTAACATAATATGATATGCAAAAGTTCACACACATATGACACACTAATGCACAAACCTCCAAATATGTGGTTAATTGATTATTAAATTATTTTATATCACTTAGTGTTTAATGATATGAAATGCTTAAGACATTCACTTTAGTTCATATTTGGTTTTAAGTATAATTCAAAAGTGAAAGAGCTAAAGTGAGTCGAAAGTAGTATATTTAAGCAATATTCTTGAGATTCACACTCACTTGTCTTCATGGAGCAAGAATGAGAAGGATTAGAGCCAGAGGAGACAATAAAATTCATGAAGATGATGAGTATATGTTGAAAACATCAAGATGAAGAGTGCTAGAAATGACTCATGGCCATGACATAAAAGTCAAAGGCGTGAGCATATTAGTCATGCCATAACTTATTTTTAATGGGCTTGACATTACTAAGCATGCCCATGACTCACATGCACGCCTAAGACACCACAAAGCACGCCCGTGAAATGCTGCCAGCTCACCTGAAAACCTAGTTTTGAGTATAAATACATCATTTTGACGGCAGAAATGTTATGAAAGTTTGGAGAAAATAATTTAGGGGTTTCAGAAGGTGAAAAAGGGGCAGAGGTTTCATCCTTTGGAGACCCATAGAGGGTTAGGCTTTCTTTGACCCAGTTCGGAGGTTATATTGACATCGAAAAACTCAGTTATGCATTTCTCTCATTATTTATTATTCTTTCTCTTAGGGATTGATTATGTTATCCTATGTTTAATGTTTGGGTGTTGTGTGAAAATGATTGAATGCTCTATTTGATTATTTTTTTTGTAAGAACCCATTGCTAGAATCTTTAATATAATTCGTAATTGTTATGTTGAGATTCATTTGTGGCAACTAATCATTTTTAATCATGAGGGATAACAAAACCTAGGATAAATGACCTGAGCTAGTGTCGTTGTTGCCTTAATTAATTTGTTTTCCTAAATCGTAATGCAATTGTCCAATTAAATCTAGAGAGCTTGTTCTAGGTTGTTCGACAGCTAGGTTTAATTAACGAGCACTTATACCTAAGGGAAAATCGGGGTTAAGAGAGCTTATTGTTAACCTACAATTAATAATTGCTAGGAGAAGTAGGAGAAAAACAATTTAATGAAATATGTTTAATTATGTGCAGGTCACAATTGAGCCAACGACTGTCCTTAATGAATTCATCACTCTCATCATTTTTAGAATGTTTTCTTTATTTTATTTTTATTTTATTTTATTATTTGAAAACAAACAAACCACCCTTAAACCTAAACACCAATTCTATTCATAACAAAAGCTAACCAAACACTCTTTGTGGGATCGACCTAGACTTACCAATGCCATAGTTGTAGGTCTAGTTATTTTGAGTAGTGTTACGACACTACGTCAATTTTGGCACCATTACTGGGGAGTATAATACTTTAGTTTTTTTAATTGGTGTTTTGTATATATTTGTTCATAATTAGTTTTTACATTTGTTCCTTGATCTTTTCACCTTTTGTTTAGTATTTCTGTGTTAAAAAAATCATGGATAGAAGTAATTTTTTCTATAACTCATATTCCCAATCTTATAACCAAGTTTGGATTGATCATACTAATTTTAGTTATGGATGGGATAATCAACATAATTACTTCCTTAATAGTATACAGGACACACAACAATTCCTGTAAAGACCAAAAGCTTCTTATTACGACTCAGGTCGATCACTGGAAGCTTGCTTAATATTATGACTCCTAACAATATTTAAATTTAACAAAATAATTTACAAATTCACTGGAATACTCTACAATTCCATCATGATGGAAGGAAAATTTAGCATGATACAAGGTCTAGGGTCTAAGCTTTGGAGAGCCAACAAAACTTAAGAACATCTCTGGAAGAATTGGTTAATGATATGAATGTTAATACTTGTAATTACTGTAGTTACAGGAGGATAGAATGTAATTCCACCAAGATACATTGTCTAGACTCCAGAACGTGGCAAGTCAGGTAGGTCAGCTAGCAGAAGCTATCAACCAGCTAGCATTATAAAGCAAAGAGGCACAATCATATCAACTTGAGGTGTACCTAAGGGATATTAGTGTAGAGACCTTACAGAGCAAAAAGGAGCTTAAGGACCTTGAGATAACTGCTCAAGGAATTGCTTGTGTTGAAGAAGGGAAGGAGGAGTTTGAAGTAAAAATCAAATATCATTTGGCTCACAGGTAAATATTGAGTCCCTTATTGTTGTTAATATTAATCCTTCACCTTTACATAGCAGATTGGAGAAACTAAACAAGGAGGAAAAACTTGAAGAGATATCTGAGATATTCCAAGATTGCGTGTACTTAGTAAAGATTAAGATTCTGAAGATAGGGAAAATGCTGAAAATTAGAGGTCATTAACTTAGGCCCTATCTGAAACAACCTCAAGTGGAGGAAGTGCATGTGAGACTTAAAGATCATAATTTTGTCACATGATAAGAAAAAAAGAGTCGAACCAGTGACAATAAATAAAGGCGCTGCTTGGGAGGCAACCCAAGGGAAGTTTATTTCTCTTCCTTACACTTTCGCATTTATTTCTTATACACTTGTGTGTTTTTAAGTTCATTTGTTTCTTACTTGTCTTTAAGTTTTCAATCAAAGAGAGATAGAATTAAATAAACAAATAAAAATTTACTCATTTTTCTATTACTTTTAGGACTATATAGCCATGATTAAAGAGTGAATTGACTAGAAAAATCCATGGCAACTTTAACATGTACTTTTGCTCTTATGATTGGTCAATATGCATTATCTTTGGAATAGTAGTGACTAGTGGTAGACACAAACCAATGAGATTTTGAGTCTTTATAGACTGACACATTCATATAAGTCTCATTGTCTTTTGTTTATGTTGTGACCTTCATGACATATACATCCTGACTTTGCTTTGATTTTCTATTCAAGACCACATTTTTATCACATCATTAACATGAAAATGATATAGGCATTCTTTCTTTTTATAAACTACATTAGCCAAATAACCTACCCATTGATATGAATTTTCCTTTGTTAAGCCCCCTTGAGCTTTATTATCCTTTCTTTTTGTGCTAACCATATTACATACCTTAAACCTAACCAAATGTACTACCTAAGCCTTAAAGCTAATGGAGCATTTGTGATTATTGATGATTGTGGATGCATAAAAGTATAAGTGTGAGGGTGTGCATATTTGTTGGGATGGTTATAATCGATGAAATTTCATTTTAGGTCTTATCAACAAATTGTAAGGTTGATGTAGTTTCTTTCAATTTTTAAATGAAAAGAAAATGAAGAAAAATAAAAAAGAAAAAGAAAAGAAAAAATGTTTAAATAAAAGTATCCAAGAGGAGAGGCAAATGTTTTGCAAAGTTATTTATGATTAATGTCTCCTCCTAAAGTTATATGGAATGGGTAATTTGAATATGATGTGTATGAGGTAGATGTGGCTTTGAAGGATCACTCCTTATACTTTCAATGTATTGTCATCAATTGTATGAGCGATTACTTCTAGATGGTTATGCTTCGTGTGGTTTGTGGTCTGAGAGTTTAAACATAGTTTTCACATTCATCATAGTTGATGTACATAATTGTGAGTGAATATTGGTTTTTTACGTTTGATGGTATATTAAATATTTTTCTTGTTTCACTAGCTTTGATGGCTTTTGCACCACACTCTCTAGATACATCTCACCTTACCCTTGCTCACATTACAACCTTGAAAAGTCCTTTGATTAGTGATTATGCATGTGAACTGTAGAGGTGGATAAATAAAATGATTTTCCAAGTTGTAGAATGTCATGATCATTAATGGTATTTGAGTGTACCCATGAATTTATCTCATTCAAACACAATTTTTCCAAGTCTACCTCTAGATTGCTCAGTTTCTAAAGGTGATGAATGTCAATTGATCATGAGTAGAAGTGTTGAATGTTAATTTTTTACTATGGTTTTTAAAAGTTATTTATCTTTGCTTATGATTATATATTCTTATAAATATAGGCAAAGAGTAAAAGTTTTAGGTTTGTAACTTTAATTTAGATGTTTTGCTCGAGAATGGTCAAAAGCTAAGCATGGGGAAATTGATACGTGCTTAATTGATTATTAATTTATTACATGACAAATAGTGTTTAATGATATTAAATGCTTAAGACATTCACTTTAGTTCATATTTGATTTTAGGTACAATTTGGAAGTGAAAGAACTAAAGTGAGTCAAAAGTACCATATTTGAGCCATCTTCTTTAGATTCACACTCACTTGCCTTCATGGAGTAAGAATGAGAAGAATTTGAGCAAAAGGAGACAAGAAAATGCATGAAATGATGAGTATATGTTGAAAACATCAAGATGAAGAGTGTTGGAAATGACTCATGACCATGACATAAAAGTCACAGGCGTGAGCATATTAGTCATGCCATGACTTATTTTTAATGGGTTTGATATTATCATGCATACCCATGACTCACATGCACGCTCGTGACACCACGAAGCATGCCTGTGAAATGTTGTAAGCTTACCCAAAAACCTAGTTTAGAGTATAAATACATCATTTTGATGATAGAAATGTTATGAAAGTTTGGAGAAAATGATTTAGGGGATTCAAGAGGTGACAAAGGGAAAAGTTTTCATCCTCTAGAGAACCATTAAGGGTTAGGCTTTCTCGACCTAATTAGTAGATGATATTGACGTCAAAAAACTTGGTTAAGCATTTCTCTCATTATTTGTTGTTCTTTCTCTTAGGGATTGATTATATTATCCTATGTTTAATGTTTAGGTGTTCTGTGAGAATGATTGAATGCTCTATTTGGTTATTCTATGTAAGAACCCATTGCTAGAATCTTTAATATAATTCGTAAGTATTTTGTTGAGATTCACTTATGGAAATTAATGGTTTTTAATCATTATGAATAACATAACTTAAATTAAATGACCCGAGCTTGTGTGGTTGTTTCCTTAATTAATCTGATTTCCTAAATCGTAATGCGGCTATTTAATTAAATATAAAGAGTTTGTTCTAGGTTGTTTAATAGCTATGTTTAATTAATGAGCTCTTCTTAATTAAATAGGACCTAAGGGAAAACGAGGTTAATAAATCATATTGTTAACTTATGATTAATAGTTTTTAGGAGAAGTATGTGAACAACAATTCAATGAAGTATGTTTAATTCTGTGTAGGTTGCGATTGAACCAATGACTGAGTCCCTAATGAATTCATCAATTTCATCATTTTTAGAATGTTTTCTTTAACTTGTTTTCATTATTTTAGTTTCATTTTATTTTCTTATTTGAAAACAAACAACCCCCCTGAACCTAAACACCAATTCTTTTCATAACAAAAGCTAACTGAATAATCTCTGTGGGATTAACCTAGACTTACCACTACTATAGTTATAGGTATAGTTATTTTGAATAGTGTTACGTTAGACTACATCACCTCCCTACACTTAGGCAACAAATAATCCTCAATATGATAAAAAACACACATATAAAAATAGAAACAATTAACTAAAAGAAAAGTTTAAAACACGAAACCATTTATGGAGAACGAGGTGATGACGACGTAGGTGAAGGAATTTGAAATCCTTGAGCAGTGAAGTACCTAAAAATTTTATTTATATCGCATCATTGTCTTTGTTGTTCTTGCGTCATCTCCTTCAGAAGCTTATCTTTTTTGGAGGCCAAATTGAAGACCTTCTCCTAGTCTTACTCTTCATCATCTTCTTTTTCCTCACTTGATGAGACCTTTATTTTCTACTGTGCTAGAGCAGAGCTCGAACTAGCTTGTCCTATTCTTTTTCACATGAGTTTTTGAATTGATTTCTTAGAGTCCCACGATCAAGATCTTAGCTCGTCTTAAGTGAGTGTGATTAAGAAACTAAAAAAAAAGATGGTTAGTCCTTCAACATCTACATCATAATAATTAGTAGATGCAGTAACAAGATATTCCATGCTAAGATAACTACTTTTTTTTAAGAGTGGTAGCTATAGTATTAAAAATATAGGTGGTTGTATAAACTTTGACATTATTTTTCCATGAACCAAATAATGAATAATTTTTTAACAAAACATTTGTTAATTTTTGTTTTATCGAAAATAGTGTGGCATATAAACTTATGAAGTAATAGATGCTCAAGAGTAAGAATGACATTATTATGGGGATTTGCAACATCAAAATTATCTAACCCCATTAACTATTTCTAATACCTCTTAGTACAAAAATTATCATGTTTTTCAATTATTTTCAACTTAGGAAGTCCACCAATATCTTTCATAACATCATAATTCAAATTATATGGTTGACTCTTCATTCAAAACCAAAATTCAGTCAAATCTCATGGCTCAAATGTAAAGTAGTATAAATTTCAAAGGTTAATTCCTTATACACAATATAATTAAAATTAATAAATTTTTCCCACCGAATTTTATTACTTAAAGTCTCAACCTTATCTTTCAACCCTAGATTTTCTATAATGTCACCATCAAAAATATCTAGGTGCACTAACAACTCTAAAGCAAAGAGTTTGGAATTGAATACCTTCATATTCCAAATAAATCAGAAAAGGTGCTCCAAAGTTCGCAGCTCTATCACGTGCACCTCTCCTTGACATTTGTTCTTTTCCCTTCTGTTGTGAGCGTTTAGTCGTTTGTTTGATTCTGGGTGTCATAACTAAATGTATACCTATAAAATAAAAGAAAAACACATAAAATACACCAGAAAAATTGAAAAAATATATAGAGAAAATTTCAACCAAATCTTGTAAAAAACCTCCCTAAAGAAGTGCGATTTGTATAGAAATTACTAAATACGTGTAGGAGGAATGTGTATCTAGTTGAAAGATGCAAGAAATAAATGAAAACGCAAAGTAGATGAAAAGAGAAGTGAGAGAGATTTGTAGGGGCTGGTAAGGACTTGGAGAGATAAAGTTTTTGCAAAAGATGAGAAAAGATGAATATATAATGTTAAGGTTGAAGGAGGAGAGGTAAAATGGGGTTTGGGAAGGGTAATCCATGTTTTTGCTTGGTCTGGCTGCATATCACGATCATGAAATAGGAATCACAATGTCACGATCATGACTGACGTAGCGTGTCGTAACACTAAACAAAATAAACTAGACCTACAACAATAGTAGTGGTGAGTCTAGGTCGATCCCATAGTGAGTGTGAGTAAAGCTTTTGAAATAAAAGGAATCGGTGTTTAGGTTTTTTCTTAGGGGGAGGGGGTTGGATTGGTTTAATAAAAAATAAAATAAAACTAAAATAATGGAAACAAATTAAAGAAAATATGCTAAAAGGATGAAAGTGATGAATTTGTTAGGAACATGGTTCTTTGGTTTATTCTCAGTCTACACTCAATTAGAAATATTTCATTAATTTTTTGTTTTCAAACCTCTCCTAGCAACTAATAATTCTAGGTTAATGATAAGCTTTATTAACCTAAGTTTTTCCTTAGGCATTATTTAATTAAGAGATGCTCGTTAATTAAACCTAACTACCCAATAACCTAGGATACGATCTTAAAATTCAATTGGGCAGTCGCATTATAAATATAATAGCCGGTTTCCAAAACATACTAAAGGTTAGAACCCTAGACCATTGCACATAAGTAATAGTATTGGGAATTCATAAAATGCATTTCATTCACAAGCATATCATTAGCATACACACATGAATTATGATTTTGTACATAATACAAAGAAAGTATATGCACTCAATTGACATATTTTGGGGTATGAAAGGTTTAAAATGAACATGATGTAAATTGTGAATTGTTATGTCTTGAATTTTGGTTTGATTGGATTCTAATTAGTAATTTAGAATTAAATGTTATAAATTGAGAGATTGATGAATTAATATGGACATTTGGACTATAAAAAAATGTCAAGTAGCAAGATAAATTGACACATGGAAAATTAGGATGACTAAGCCTATAAATTGAGTGACATTTGGCATAGATAAATGAGTGACATTTGGCATGGGTAATTAATTAAAAAATGGATCAATTATTGAGTGAAAAATGGACCAATAACTAGGAGAATGGCAACATATTAAGTGGGCAAATGGCTTACATGCCTAATGACATATGTCATTGAAAGATAATGACACCTTGCACCTAGTTGAATTAAGCTCATGCAGCAAAATTTCAGCTGGAACATTCACCATCTTCTTCTCTTCTGTCCACCAAAAATTACATTAATCTCACATCTCTATATTCTGGTTTTATTTTATCTAAATTGCTACACCAAAGCTATACTTTTATCCTTCACAAGATAGCCAAAGAACCATCTGATTGTTATCCTTTGCCCTTGCGGAAAACCAACCTATTTTCACCTGGAATTTGTGATGATCTACCTTGCATGGAGGGCTAGGTTAACTTGATGTATTGAGGTGGAATTTGAGCTTAACAAGTTATTAGAAATCTAATCTTTATGGCATGATTTAATAGAATAATAATGATGATTAAATTGGAATGAAATGTATATGATGTTGATGATGAAGTATGCTAGAATATGTTGAATAAACTTAGATGTTTTTAAGTTTGTTCCTTGATGTATAAAAATCGTGGGTTATAGGGTATGATATAGATGAATTGGACTGGGATTTGAAGTAGAATGAAGGTGAATTTATGCTAAAGAAAAATGCTAATGGAGTGTTCTTGAAATGAGAAAGAACTAGGACTATATGCATAATAATGAATGATAATTTATGTTTTGATTTATGATGCATGAAAGATAATAATTTGTGAGCTACCAATTGAATAATTTTAAGTTAGAATTGGAGATGATATTGATGAGGAATTGGGGTATAATTCAAGTCTAATTGAGGTATAATTGATGGACTATTAAGAAGATGTTTTGAGTTTGGTATGAAGATGTAAAAATCTAGAAACAAATTGAAGGAATTGGATGGTGAACTTTCGGTTCACCCATCCCACGATCATGAGAGCTAGATACATAATCCTGGGAAAGGCCTTGAAATGAAGAAAATGATATTTTGTGTGATTCTTGAACCAATTAAGGATAAGTCACTTTACCTTGATGCATTTTCACTTGATTGAGGCTTAAAATGAACTTAGTTTGATGTTAGATAAGTTAGTTAAGTGTTTGATAAGTTTAGGTTACCAATTGATGTTATATCTTAAGGAAAGATTGCTTGATATCAATGTATCTAAATTTGAAATTTATAAATGTTGAAGGAAAGAAGGTGTTCTTATGAATACAAATCTGATCCAAAGGATATGAACAATGCATTAGGAATGAATGATTGAGAATTGGAAATTGTTTGAATATCTATATATATATATAATGCTAGAAAAGGGTTACTTAATTTATGGTTGATAAATTTAGAATAATCAAGTTTAGTTGAGGTATAAACCTAAATTTTAAACTAGTTATATCCAAGCTATGATGTTTGAATAATTAAGAATTGTGAATAAGGTTACATACCCAAAAAAGTCAATTGAGCATGCATTGAACATGACATTTATATATGTGCATGATTGAATATTTATATGATTGATCAACTTAGTAATGAGTAAAATATGTGTGTATTGCATGATTAAAGAAGCACTAGTTGAACGTTAGCATCCAGACATTGCCAGATCATCGAGGCAATAGCTTATCTAGAGCGTACTATAAGTTAACCTAGATGTTTTCTCACCATGATTGATTTATTACTATTTAAATTTCAGTTATTGAGCTGTTACTGATATGATTTTGATAATTTCGAACATTGATCATCTGAGGAGATTGATATTTAGGAATGTATTAGGAGTGCTTCCTAATTAGATGTGAATATGGAAAATGTATACTCAACGAAATGTTGAATGCCAGACTCAGATCCGATGAATATATGACAAAGACTGTACATAATGAATAAAGGTTATTAATAACATATTTTGTGAAATGAAGCATTTCATCACATTGTTATGCATGATCAGATAAAGGAGTTATGACTGGAGTGACCAGTGTGAAAAAGAGCTTAAAGCTTATAAATGTGCACAAAGAGCCACAGACTCAGTTATTAATGAGTCCAGTATCCACAATGGATACGGGACAGTAAATGAAATGAGCCCAGTATCCACAATAGATATGGGACAGTAAATAGGCACTTGGTCACAACAAAATCACAATGAAAGTGGAGTCACATGTGCTTATGCATTTGTCATTATATTTTCAAATGTATCATGTGAATGATTGGGAATAAGTGCTAGATTATGTTGATATAAAGATATGAAATGTTGCTTCGTGTACATGTTAAAGATATGAATGACTAAGATAGATGAATGAATTATTTTAAAATGAGTATATGAAATGTATAAAGTTCATGATGCATTGTTGAGATGACATATAATGTGAATTTGGTTCATATCAGTGATGTTTTGTGTTCTGACTTGAGTGAGCACATCGATGATGGTTCATTTACTAAGTTTGCAAACTCATCAAAATTGCAACTTTGATTTTCAAGTATAAGGGAGACCTAATTTCTAAGGCAAACTAGTAGTGTCAATTTTGGGAAACAAGAATGACTCAAAGGTCTGGTCAGCTGATATTTAAGGAGTTGTATATTGTGTTTATATAGTTTCTCATTTCATGTAGAACATTTTATAAAAGAGTAATAAACATTCAGATGCTTTTGATGATGTAAATATATGGATTATGAAATGTAATGCTACAATGAAAATTATGTTTGTGAAAGAAATAGACAAAGTTAATCTTTTGACTACTTATGTTCTATATGATTCCATAACAAGTTAATGTGATTGCTCTAACATTCCATTTTCATAGGGTATGTTCTTGAATATCCTCTGGATATTCGGGCATATGCTTTATGATAGTGGTGTGTTACAACAAATTAGGAAAACCGATTAATCAAGGCAACAACTCGATATGCTCGGATCATTCAAACTAGGTTATCTCTAATGATTACAAACCATTAGTTGTTACAAATGAATCTCAAATATAACAAATATAGATTATATTAAAATTCTAGCTATGGGTTCATACACAAACAATCAAACGATAACGATAATACGATTGTCTATACATGACTACCCAAATCTAATAAAAAAAGTATAACCTAAACAATTCTAAAGAGAGAAAGAACAAAAAAAAATAATGGAAGAAATGCTTAACCGAGTCGTTGGCATCGCTGTCACCTCAGAACCGACGTCGGAATGTTTAGCTTTCCATAGGTTCCCAAAGGATGAGAGGTCTGCCCCTCTTTATTCTCCCGAAACTTCTCTATTGATTCTTGAAACTTTTCCTATAACACCCCCAATACGGAACCTACAACCATCCATACACATAGCAATAAAATTCCTGTAAATTAATTCAAGGTATACAATTCTATTCAATGTTATACATATACACAATACAAAACTTCCCAATGCTTAACATTATCATTTAACAGTAGTAATACATCTTTTCATTTACATGGTAATCCAAAAGAAAACATACAATTTCCTTTCTTCAGTACATGCACAATCATCTTTAACTAAAAACACATTCCAAAAGTAATTTTTCTCCTACTTGTTAGTCTTGGTCCCTACAGATGTTCCCAGTACCTTACTCCTATAACTTGGATCTACACAAATTAACACTCGTGTTAAGCTTGAAAGCTTAGTGAGGAAATACTTAGTTTGGATGACCACTCATAGAAGTCATCTGCCTAGAACATACATTCATAAACACCAGAAAAAATATAAATAATGATGCTATACTTAATCAAATACATGATGCAAACTGATAGTTGTGATTTTCATTGTGTTTTAGGGTTTGATTTATTAAGTAATTAGTGCTATTTTGAGTGTTTAGTGTGTATTTAGGTTTCAATTGTGTTAGTTTATATGTTTAATTGTTTTCATAGGTTAGTTTGAATCTTTGAGCTTAATTTATATATTTTTGAGGTACCTTGATGTGTGTGCTAATGTTGCAAGGTAAACAGGGAAGAACGTCAAGATTTAAAGAGTTTTGGGCTAAAAGACATAGGTCATGATTGTGCACATAGGTCACGATCGTGACAGAAGAGGAAGAGCCAACAGCAGCTAGGCCACGACCGTGCACCAAAGGCCACGATCGTGACAAAGAGCATCAAGTTAGGCCATGCTTGTAACACCCCACTCCCGCCGGATCCGAACCCGATATCGATGGTGATACCCGAGTCCGTGCCCCGCGAGGGTGGCGTGTCACATCAC
>JANQAP020000277.1:146738-157870 GCA_026874005.2 Erythroxylum coriaceum | reverse complement strand
CGTCAATTCTTCGTCTCAATTGCTCCAATGATCAGTTGCCCATTGATTTTCCTCTGTACTTGCTAATTCCCGCACAGTCTTCTTGCTAATTCTCGCAATCATCAGCCACTTCATGTCTTCTTGCTCATTCTCACGAAACCCTAACAGTGAGGTGTTTGCCTTTCTATGTTTCGAACATATAAAACTAATTAAGTTTTAACATAGGGAAATGGTTGTTTAACATGGTATCAGAGCTTTTATGACCAAACGGTCTTGAGTTCAAATCCTACTACCCACTTATTTATCATCAAATTTATTCAGCACAAAGTAGAGTGAGTTTGTGCAAATTTCAAGCCCAAAGGACTTTCACCTGAAGGAGTGTGTTAGCGAATATATAAAATCAATTAAATTGACCTCACACAACAACTTAAACTATTGTAATAAAATGGTTGCTTAACAATGTTACTATCCATCCAAGCAATTTACTGGATTAACCCACCCTTAGCGTCTTTATAGTCGCATGAAAACAAAGCTTCCCCAATTTTCAAATTAAACCATCAACACAAATATTCAACAATAGCTCAACTTAGCCATGCACGGTGCACTACCATTACCCATTATTGTCTTCCGGAAATTTTTGCATATTCGACAATACACTCCCAAAATTCTTAAACCATAATTATCTAAATAGTTTTCAAAATATACTATTAATTGTCAAAATTCTCATTGGTTCTAAAAAAGAGGATTGTTTGTCAAATACAAAAATATTCTATACAACACAACTACCCAAATTGTCACATTTAAAAAAAATATACAATCAAATAACTTTACTCAATTAATTTATTACCCCACCTAATTTCCACTCTGTCAATCCCGTACATTGGAGTTATCAACAATCACTTAATCTCCTTAAAAATAATAGTAAGAGGTAAGCTACCTATTCGGTAAGGATAACCGACCGTATCCTTAAAATCAAATAACTCAATAAATAATTATAAAACTTCGTCAAGTGATTAAAACATTCATATAATACAAAAACACACTTCATTACTCATTCTAATCTGAACAATTAACACACATCTCAAAATTTACCAAACAATGATTAACATAAATATTAAAATATAAATGCCATTTATGAATTATCCCATAATTAACTGAATTTTCAGGGTATGCTTAACTAATAGGTTTACATCCCATTGTCTATCGGCCCATCTCTCCTCATCAATAATCTCCCACCAAGTGAAATCATAATTAAATGTATAAATATTGGCATAAGATACCTCAATTTCTCAATCTCTCTTGGTACCTTGGTATTATTCTAGTACCTAGCCATTGACACTGGATACCCCCAAGACTCAGGATATCCCGGTATAACTCCGGTACTTAGCCATTAGCAAAGGACATCCCCAGGACCATCGAATATAGCCTATCCTAGGCAAGCTATTGATTCTCGATTCTCACCAATTATTCACAACATATTATCAACCGGTCTCTATTTAATAAAAATTTTTCTCTGAATTAACAATCAATACACCTCAATATACATAACAAAATATAATCACAAAATACCTCGTAATTCATGTATGAAACCATTCATCATTAATTTAATTAATGACTAATTCAAAATATAATTTATTAATAAGAAAATTGTACTCTATTTTAAAATTAAAGTCTAAGGTTATCCTTATCTTGATTTCAACCTCAACTTCTTGATAGTCCAAATTACTCCTAAATTGGGCCTTCCGACTTAAAATTTACAAAATTATATTAGACTAATTTATGAAAATTTCCGACCCAATTACACTTAATAATCCAACATTATTCTCTTTTCTAATTTATTCTTAATTATAAAAAATAACATCTTTACTAACCTAACCACCATAATTACTAAAATACTCTTAACTAATTAAAAGTTCTATTTTACCCTCATCTATTTCAATTAATACCAAAATGCCCTTATTGGAAGTAAATTCTAGATTTGCCCTTCATTGTTTGCATTTATTTTGCCCCTACATGTAACTTAAATTTTAAAAAATATGACATCTTCTTCACCCTCTCCTCTTCTCCTATCTCTTCTTCTTTCATCATTTTCTCTATTTTATCCCTTTTCATGACTTCAATTATTATCCCAAACAACCATAACATACAATCCAACTATAAACTAGTGTAGGATGATCAAAATCACAAAAATGACATAATATAGCTACTGAAACTTTTACCTAAGTGTTTTTGGGGTTGTTAACCTCGACAACTTCCTCCCAATTTTCTACAATAAAAACACAATGAGGGAACCTATAAGGTAAGTGTTACATGCAGGAAAAAATGACATATTAAGACATATACCAGCTATAAAAGTTGAGAGAAAAGATGAAGAAGATGATGATTTTTGTTAGTGTTTAATGCATTTCTAAATGTTGTCTTTTTATATAGCTTAATAGTTATGGGATGGGTTGGCCTGTTGGGTTTGTTTTATTTTATGAATGGGCTTTACAGATCTTCCCCTCTTAAAAGAATTTCATCCTCGAAATTAAATTACCCTGATGATCCAAGCAAATGAAGACACTGATGTCAAACTTTATCCTTTACCTCCCAAGTTGCTTCTCTTAGATAAAGATGATGACTCCATAAAATTTGCTCCTTCAGAATCTCCTGTCTTTCCTAATTTGTCTATTCAATATCTCCACTGGCTCCTTCTTATAATTCATGTCATTTGTAATTTCAATCTCAGGTCTCGATATAACATGACTAGGATTCGATCGGTATCGTCTCAACATCAACACATGGAACAAGTCATGAATATGTGATAACTCTAGTGGTAATGTTAATTTGTAAGCTAATGGCCGCACACATTGTACAATTTCATATGGCCCGATATATTTCAAACTCAACTTCCTTTTCCTACCAAACCTCAAAATTCTCCTCTAAGGTGATACTTGATGAAATATCATATCTCCAACCTTGTACTCCATCTCCTGACAATGTTGATCAATATATTTCTTTCGCAGATCCTGAGTTGCCTTCAAGCATTACCTTACCATCCCTATTTTCTCCATCATCTCTTGAGCTAACTCCGATCCATCTAATAATCTGCCCCACTCTATATCCCAACATATCGGATCTCTATATCGCCTACCATATAATGCCTCAAATGGTGCCAACCGATGCTAGAGTGATAACTATTATGATATGCAAACTCCATCAAAGGTATATATCTATCCCAATTAACCTCAAAGTTTAGTACACAAACTCTCATTATATCCTCCAATGTCTGAATTATACTCTCCGACTATGCATTTGACTGAGGGTGAAATGCAGTACTCAAATTTGATCTAGTCTCCAAAGTTGTCTGTAAACTCTTCCATAATCGAGAAGTAAACCGTGGATCTCGATCTAATACAATAGACAATAGAGCCCCGTGTAGCCTCACAATTTCATCAACATACAACTTGGCAAGCTTATCCAAGGAATCTGTTTGATGTACAGATAAGAAATGAGCTGATTTAGTTAATCTATCTACAATCACCCAAACAGAATCATGTCTACGTCTGGTCCTCAGTAACACTACCACGAAATCCATTCAAATTTTCTCCCACTTCCATGACGAAATGACTAAGAGTCTTAATTTTCCTGCTGGTGCCTGATGTTCTGCCCTGACCTGCTAATAGGTAAAACATTTGGACACAAACTCTACTACATCTTTCTTCATTGTTGGCCACCAGTAATAAGGTCTCAAGTTCTGATACATTTTTGTAGTACTAGGATGCATAGCATATGGTACACTATGATCTTCCTTCAAAATCTACACTCGTAATCCATCTACATCCAATATACAAAATCAACTCCCAATCACTAATGTTTCGTTTGCTTTTACTGAAAAGTTAGTTCCCCTACTCTATTTCACACACTCTCTCTCATTTGGCATCAAATAAGAATCTCAAGCTTGAGCCCCTTTGATCACTATTACCCAAATCTTGTTGGACCTGTAATGTCGCCAATAAACCACTCACATAATCAATCTCCAATTTAACGTCCAGTGCCCTCAACTCCACTAATGACATCATACTAGGTCCAGTTAAATTAGCCATTACACCTAAGCTTTCCTTACTCAAAGCATCTGCCACTACATTAGCTTTTCTTGGATGGTAATCAATAATACAATCATAATCTTTCAACAATTCGATCCATCTTCTCTTCCTTAAGTTTAACTCCCCCTGAGTTAAAATATACTTGAGGCTCTTATGATCTGTAAGGATTCATAATGCTTCCCCATAAAAATAATGTCTCCAAATCTTAAGAGCATGCATAATTGTTGCTAACTCTAGATCATGGATGGGATAATTTAGCTTATGCAATCTCAATTGACGAGATACATAAGCTATCACCTTTCCATACCGCATTAATACACACCCTAAACCTATCCTCGAAGCATCAGTATATACCTTAAAACCTCCACCACCCGATGGTAACACCAAAATTGAGCTAGAAGTTAATCTCTGCTTAAGCTACTCAAAATTATCCTGACACTGATCGGTCCACTCAAACTAAATTCCTTTCTTCAATAGTTTGGTTAATGAGCTAGTTATTATTGAAGTGTTATTTTATGTGCCGTTTTATTATTTTAGAGCGCAATTGCTAAGTCAGCCCAATTCCCTCTTCATATATGGTTACTGGATGCCATGGAAAGGCCTACTCCTATTTTAGCTTTGAAACATGTTGCTAGGATGGTAGCAACGACAATTTTTCTTATAGCTCGACTTCTACTAGGGAATTTCACTTGGAAAAGAAAATATTCCATTTCGTTTCAACTCATTTAGATCTAATCCACTTTTTTCTAACTTGGCTAGGTGGGATAGTCAAATCATTCACCTTTAGGATACTGATCAAGTCAAAACTAATAAAGACATAAATCTATTCAAAAGGAGAGAGAGGGATTTGAACCCTCGATAGTTCCTTGAATCCTTCTACAAATTTCTGATATTACCCAGCAAGTCCTAGAAAACTCCTTATCTCGTATATATTTCTAGGCAATTTCCACTCCATAATTGCCTTAACCAAATATTTTGATTTAAGGGGATTCAAAACTTTAGTTGTAACTTCATGAGGTTTTGCTAAACTTAGATTCATGTTTTAATATATTTCTTATTTTATGTTAATATATTTCCTAAATATTTAATATTGATTGATTTGATAAATTAATTTGATGTTGATTATTCTATTACTATCTATAAATTCAGTGATTTGTAATTGTCATGATGGATTAGTATAAGTAGTAAATAAGTTATTTATTAATTTACACGTTTAACTTATGAGAAATAAGAAAACTAAATTAAATAGTTATACCTATCTTAATTATTTAATTTAGGGTCTAGTATTTTTAACTAAGTTTGCTACTATCATTTAATTGATATAGAATGTTATCATACCCAATCAATTGATGGTAAGTTTTGGTTTAAATAATGAGTTTGAACTAATTAATTTAGGAAAATTTAAGACTTATTATGGCTATCCTAATATATTTGTAACTAACTGCTTGAATTTTGCAAATTATTCTTGTTAAACCAATGATCAAACTTACAATTGGATGAGAAATTTCCCTTTAATTGGAGTTAAGTATCATTGAATTTCTCACTTTTACACTTAGTTAATTTATTTTGATTCCTTGTTAAATTTAGTTTATTAGTTAATTAATCATAAATCCCACCCATGTTTTGCCAATTGAAATTAAGAAAGTAATTTTTAGTTCTCTTAAGATTCGACTTAGTTTCATGAAAACTACAAGAAGTTAGTGAATCAAAATTAATTTTGAGAGCTTTGACAATCCAATCAAAGTTATAAAGTGTTATTAAAGTAGAATTGGTCCATTAGCTCATTATTCATTTTCTCTAAAGTGTCAATAGGAAGTCTACCCATATTCATTATCATGATAGACACATTTTCCATATTAGACACCTTTGCCATTGCAAAGTATTATTCCATATCCTATAATAAAAAAGTTAAGCTCCTTAGCACTCCACTTGCCATAAAAAAACTTGGGGCTCATGTACCTTCACTAAAGTGCTCTCTCATTTGACTCCCAATTCGTGCTTAGACATAGCATGTTTGAGCACCAATAAGTCGTAGCTCATCTCTTCATATGCCTTTAACTGCTACTGAAATACTCTCCTTATCCCTTAAAGTTCATCCACAAATCATTCCAAGAAAGGGACCAGCCATTCATCGGGGCTAGAGGAACAATGATTGCCTCTAATTGAGCCACTTTATCTATCAAATTACTTCCACTGGCCATTGTAGATCAACAACGAAACAACTCGTCAGTAAGCTTTGATACTAGTTATCCTATTTGAAGCTTTGATACCATTGAAATTTTTTGGATGTAGCGAAATTGAAGCAATTTGTTAACGTTCTTATGTAATAGTCAAGTTTAAATTGCAAAGCTCAACCCAACCTCCCTTTATAATTATTAAACAATGATTTTTTTTTGTTTTTTAATGCCTCACATTATTCTTGTTTAAGCGTTTTACTCACACTCTCAATCACACAAGTGTCTTGGATAGACCATCAAATGGATAGGCAGGAGAAATGTAGTAAAGCCAACCTTTATTAATCAAATCACAAAGATACAATGCAAAGGAACTCAAGTTTCTTCCAACTTGAAGAACTCTACAAAAATAACAATCAAAAGAACTTCCTACTCAAAGCTCTTATAACGAAATTTCTCTCATTACTATCAACTCTCTTACAGATGATTGAATGTACCAAGTTCTACCTCTTCCTTACTAATGAACTATAAAGAATGACTTTATATAAGTCTACAAGAACTTAGGGACCATGTAAGCTAAAACCATCACCTTTCTATACTAACCTACCAAGTTAGTGGGGAGATGCCACTTTTTTTCGCTAACTTAACCAAGTTAGTGGTGACTTATCCACTTTAGGACACTAACCCCTCTTTGGCATATGTGAAAAGTTTTTGAAAGATGCCTATCTATTGCCATGTCATCTAAACCACTTTCTTAATACTTAAAAAAATGATCTCACTTTTTTAGTCAATTCTTCCACTTTCTTAGGCCACTACTTTCATGTTTTTGTCATGTGTCATCACGTCATCACATCTTGAATTCAAGTTCCTTGATGACTCTTTTGTTTAGCCATCTCAAGCTATCTTTGTGCATGGTCCATCTAAGTACGAATATGGTTCAGCTACATTGCTTCATAACCTAAGTTAGAAACAATCTCAATCATTTTATAATAAATCTTACATGTTTACGTACATTTTGCCCTCCTTTTTGAAGTTAAATACCTTCCTTAGACTTAGTTGGACTTGGTTGAATCATTCATCTTTTAGTCTCGTATATAAATTCTGCATCTTGTTGAAAATTTTCACTAATGTGCATCATTGAATGCCAACGCTTACCTACTCTCGAGCTTCTGTTGATAATGCCCATTTTGCATTGCCTACTTACATGTCTTTGCTTTTTTTTATTAACTCAAGTACCAATCATTGGCTAAGACTCACCAACACTTACATAATTTGTAGTTTAGACTTAAGAGTCTAACACTAGATGCTTCTTTATCCCTATCATTATCCTCGAGAAAAGCTAAATATATAAAAGCCCATTTCTTTCTTAACAGTAAAACATTGTTTCTTCTACTAAATGTCAAGATATTAATTGATCTAATACCAATTATAGTGTAAATAGAAAAACATTATAATAAAACTAATGAAATAAAAATACTAAATGTACGTGGTTCAACTAATATATGACCTACTTTTATGGACAAGAAGATAACTTTTTTATCATTATTAGAAAAGAGTTACAAAGTGAAATATAACGACAACAACTACATACATAATTCTTAACAGGATATTTATCAATTATGATTATATGTTAAAAAACAATCTAAATATAGTAAAATTTAATTTCTACAAAAATTTAAGGCTAGCGCACTTCTATTTTCACATATACTTAATATCAATAAACTTCTATTTTTGTAGATGCCTAAAATAAATAAAATTTTATTTCTATCAAATTTCAAAACATATATCAAATCTTACTCTAAATTGCAACATAGTCATAGTGAATGATTGGCCATATGTATTGGAGGATCTCTCCTTTCATTTGATAAAACACTTGTCTCATTTTGCCAAGAAATAAATTACTACCATTTAGTAATTAAATGAACTTTAGTTTTTATTTTTTCTTATTTAAAGGGTAAAGCTCATCACTATGTTTTTAATAAAATACTTGACAATTCTAAATACTTGACTTTTTTGTTCAAACTTTATTTATTCTTTTATGAGTATAATAATTTTGAATGATTAAAGATCAAGTGATGAGGGAGTATTTTGGCTACTAATAACCTTTTAACGTAGGAATTCTTACTTTTAGTGAGACATTTTTCCTTTTCTGGTTACTAATAACCTTTTAACGTGGGAATTCATATTTCTAATGAGACATTTTTCCTTTTGTTCAAGTTCTTTTTTCAATCTATCCCATAATTTAAAAAGTAAGTTGCTTTGATGCATCATACAATATTGACCTATACATCAATGATACACATCCATGAATTTAGCACACGGTTTTAGTACTAATATGTGAGTGTTACATAATACTTTCCTGTCGAGGATATAATTAGGAACTAACAAGTCATAAGCTTTGCCCTTTAGTAATATAGTGATAGTCTCATTTACTCAGTTAAACATAACATACCTAGAACGAGAGGTCCCATGTTCTAGCAGCTTCTTTATCCTTGTGATTATTCTCGAAAAAAATCAAATTTTAGTGATTAAAAAACCTAATCGGTTCAGTTGGTTTATTTGTAAAAATTTTAAATATATTAATTTTCTGGTTTGATTTTTAACTTTATAATTCGATTTACTTTAATAATTCTTATTATT
The DNA here is from genome assembly GCA_026874005.2 of Erythroxylum coriaceum. Lineage (NCBI taxonomy): Eukaryota > Viridiplantae > Streptophyta > Magnoliopsida > Malpighiales > Erythroxylaceae > Erythroxylum > Erythroxylum coriaceum. The sequence continues at coordinate 148,992 of JANQAP020000277.1, read as the reverse complement.
AAAAATCGATTAACTTATTAATTAATCGGTCGATTTTCATAAATTAATAAATTCTTATAAATTAAAATAAATCAATTAGTTTTCACTTGACAGTTTCTTTTTTAATTAAACTTCAAATTTTTTAATAAGTAAGGATAATTTCTTTCATTTATATTTCAAATTTTATAATTTTATTCAATTTTTAACCTGTTTTATAACTGACTAATATCGGTTGAACTTTTTAAACCTTAAACTTTTTATTTTATCGGTTTAACTTTCGATCTAGTTTTCAAAATATTGCCAAATATATAAAACTCATTTCTTTTTTAATCCCACTAGCAAAGAAATGACATGGACTTGAGGGCTCCAGTTCTAATGCAATAACCAAAAGTTAGACTTTTATGGCAATTGCCTGTGGACGATTCTGAAAATTCTTCTGAAGATTGTCATCTTTGGTGACTCCAAACCGAACCCACATGACGAATGTGATCCACTGCCTGCCGCCTTGATGTCAGGCTCTGTGTCTCAACTCAGCTTTCTGCCCATCATTGCTCAAAATATTATAAAAATAGTTTAGAATGCTTTTTGTTGAAGTTAATTGCTGGTAACTTACGCAGTTGACTTCACTGGAATGCTCCAGAAGAGCATAATAACATAGTCCACGGAGCCCAAAGTCCAATCTATATTATTAGCACAGGTACATAGAACAGAGTTGACATTGTAGATTTTGATTTTTGAAAGTCTGTTATTATGATTTGCTATAATTACGACAGTATTTTTTCAGTATTATTTTCTCATTGTTTGCAATAGCCTTCGATTACAATATAATTAGAATCCAACTTTAAAATCTTGTTTAGAATGGATTCTCTTTAGGCTCCGAATTTGTATTCATTTCGGCAAAACGACAACTGGAACTTTTAAGTGTTGTCATATCTAAAACCAAAATGGTTTAAAAGTTCAGAACATAGTAACAAGAAAGCATTGACACAGGAGGACAATGAGGAGTGGCCTAATAACTTAAGCTTCTCATTTAAGACTCTCTTTTACAGGAGGTTTTGAGTTTGAGTCACGTCAAAGGAGGAGAAACGGGAAAGTTGTCCTATTGATGATCCTCTAGTCCCCTAGGCATAGCTCCTTGATCGGATCAATTACGGACACCTCGCTTCCAGCGGCAGTGTGGAAGTTGAAGCTACTAGGGAATCCGAGGGCTGCTGGGAACCTGATGTTGAGTAGGGGGCCAGCGATCAATCAGCAGTTAACCAATCAAGTATGTGACGACTCCTTGTGCGCAGAAGTGTACAGGCTACGTAGGAACTTGAGGAATCTTGGGGTTTTAAATTTACATCCTCTAGGATTTTTGGGGTAGGGTCTTAGAGGCTTAGGATTAGTCCGGCTAAGCCGAGATACCTAATATAATAAAAAAAAAAGCAAAGAAAGCATTGACACAGGACTTTTGTGTATGATCATCTTATTACATCCCGAGGTCACAAAAGCTACTGCCTAAAAAGAGATTTTTCTTAGGACGCCTTCAGGGAATTGCTTTATTCAGCCCTTCTGAATTTCTACTAGGTCAATGCATGCACCTCCTGTCGTATATCGCTTGTCAATCCACAGTTTGATTACGGTTGGGAACTTTGAACAAGCTCCTGGCTTGCCACTGTTACGTTCAAAGCTATGGTTAGTCGTGACAATATAGATACCATTCAAATATCAAAAGTCATTCAAGGTTGAACAAAAAGGCTATCAAACTTCCTAAATAATTAAAAGTCTTCATCATAATTAAAGAGATTTTAAGCCTTCCTACGACTAGACTGGTCGAACAGATCCTATTTTACGTGATGTCAAGAACAAACGAAGGCGTAAAAATCCAATGGAGCAATATTGACATTGGGTGACAAGTTAAAATTTGCTGGAAGTCATTGATTGGAGAAACGCGTTCTTGTGTAGTACCTCCTGCACGTTAATGGGTAAAGAACAAACACATGGGCTAGTATATGGACTTCATTTGAACACATTTAAGAACCCAATTGCATGATTTTTTGTGGCTTTGGGCTATTTTAGGAAACAAAAAAGAACAAAAGTTACGGGCCAAATTTTGGACTATGAGTTCGAATTTATAACTAAATATAGATTCTATATATTTATACACAAAATAATATTACTTAAATTTAAAATTAATTTTTTTAATTTAATGATACTTAGAAGTAAGTTTCTAAGTGAATTTGAAACTTAATTTTGTAATTTTATAAGTTGAATAATAGTTGAAATGAGTTTC
>JANQAP020000277.1:119565-130213 GCA_026874005.2 Erythroxylum coriaceum | reverse complement strand
TTGCAGTAGTAAAATAATATGAGAATAAGAAATTTGAAGCAATGAAACAAACACCAAGATTTACATGAAAAACCCACTAGTGTAGAGAGAAAAACCACGGGACAAATGGATCAAAAAATCCACTAATCTCAATACGGATTTACATAAAAATTTATCTCTCACCTCCCATCAATAAGTCATCTCACAAAGTTTCCGAATTGAAACCAAAGTTGATGTTACAATTGACAATCACTCAAATCAATACCCAAAACAATTAAACAAAGATGAGAATACATCACTCTTTGCCCCTTTCTTTATTTTTCCTCACTTTTGGATGTTGTGGCCACACTCACTCCAAAACATTAAGTCTTTTTTTCTTTTATATCATGAAATAAATTTTTTTACACCGTACATGGTCACTTACACAATCTCCACACACGTTCGTATATCTTCATACAAGCATATATATGGGGGTGTACAAGACCGTGTATGTCTTTGCCTATTCATACTTTCTTCACACATTTGTAGAGACTTACATGGTTGATCCACATGGTCATATAAGTCAAGATATGGTCGTATAGTACTCTATATAGTTCTGCATCTTCCCAGAAGAGATTCTTCCATCTTGTCTTCACTTGTTCATCATTCCCATGAACCATAAAGGTGTCTTCATTCACTAAAAGTCTCAAAATAAGGCTGGACACTCAACAATGAAGACACGTTATTCTTCATCATTTGCTTAAGATACATCCCAGTAAGCTTACTATAAAGTTCATGCTTATTTCTATGAACTACTTTAGTCAGCATATCAGCACCATTCAAATTCGTATGAATCTTCTTCAATATTAATTGTTGCTCTTCTATTGCGGACCTCAATTAATGATATATGACATCTATGTGCTTTGTACTTGAATGATACACAATAACTTGTCTCAAGTCATTAACACTTTAACCATCACAAAATAATATATCTTCTTGCTTCACATCCAACTCTTGAAGGAACCTTTTTTAGCTAAAGCATCTCCTTACAAGCTTCCACTTTAGCTGTATATTCTACTTCAGTCGTAGATAAAGTCACACACTTTTTTAGGTTGGATTGCCATGAGATGGCTCCCTCTGTAAAATTGAACAGAAAGCCTAAAGTGGATTTTCTTCCATCAAGATCTCCAACCATATCTGCATTCATAAAACTTTCTAGAATTGGCTCACCATTAGAGTACAAACTCCCCTTGGATATGCCTTTCAAGTATCTTAGAATCTATTTCACTGCTTTCCAATAACCTTCCCTTGATTTGAAAAGAATATGCTCACCATCTTAACAACTTGAGCAATATTTGGCCTTATGCACACCATTGCATACATCCAATACTCTACTGCAAATGAGTATGGAATAAAGGTCATACCATATTTCTCCTTTTTTGTTGAGAGACATACATGCTTATACAGCTTGAAGTAAGATGCCAGTGGCATGCTAATTGGCTCAGTATGTTATAGATTGAATTTTTTTAGCACTCGTTCAATATATCTCTCATGAGACAACCATAATTGCTTATCTTTCCTGTCTCGAGTTATCTCCATGCCTAAAATTTGCTTTGCAACTCCCAAATATTTCATATCAAAAGATTTGGGCAAGCCTTCCTCCAACTTTCGAATTCTTCCAATATCTTGACCTATAATTAGTATATCATCAACATAAAGAAGAATAATGATGAAGTTCTCACCTAAGAACTTCTTAAAATACATGTAAGCATTGGCATAAGTTTGGTCAAGACCATGGTTTGTCATAAATGAATCAAACTTCTGATACTACTACTTTGGAGCTTGTTTTAAGCCATAAAGACTTTTCTTCAACTTGCAAACCAGATTTTTCTTACCTTTAACTTTGAAACCTTATGGCTGATCCATGTATATATCCTCTTTCAAAACTCCATGCAAAAAGGTTATTTTAAAATCAAATTGTTCGAGTTTAAGATCCAAACAAGCAATTAGACCCAAAACTGTTTGAATTGAGGTTATCTTAACTATAAGTTAAAAGATTTTATCAAAGTCAATACCTTTCTTTTGACTGAATCCTTTTATTACCAACCTTGCCTTGTGCTTTACTAGCTTATTACCATCTTTTTTTATCATGAAAACCCATTTATTCTTTAATGCCTTTTTGCCTTTGAGAAGCTTTACAAACTCGTATGTATTATTCTTCTTCAAAGAATCAATCTCTTCCTTCATAAATGTGAGCTAGAAATCTTTATAATCACAAGATACATCCTCATGAACATTCTCAGGCTCCCCGTCAATAGTAAATAATAGGTATTTAGAACTTAGATACCTTGTATAAAGCCTTTTCTCCATTGTCGATGTTCGAAGCTGTGTTTCATCAATTATTGGATCCAATTGCTCCTATACTCATTATCCTCAATGGATTCATCTCTGGTATTGTTTGGAAGTGGTTACGTAGCTCATAATTATCAGATTGTATATAATCACCACTAATATGTGTTTGGTCACTCACTTCATCCTCTTCACTTATAGACTATTTAATAGTCTAAGTAATTGATAAAGAGCTAACTACCTATTTGATGAGCTACAGTGTGATGATTTATCTCCCCTTAGAAGATCAACATCTCTCTTATGCTTCTAGAACACCACATCCCTACTCCTGACCACTTTTGCTTCTCCAAGTTATAAATTTTGAAGCCAAATTGATCACCACCATATCTAAAATAGGTGTAAGGTATCGACTTTGATTCAAGCTTCTTTCTCTGATTCATGGGTATATGTTTGAATACCTTGCAGCCAAAAAATATTAAATGATGATATGTAGGATTCTTGGTAGTCCAAGCTTTCTTGATAATCTCAAAATCTAAGGAACTGAGGGAACTCAATTAATCTGGTAGACTATTGTTTAGGATGCTTCTTCCCAAAATGTCTTTGGCAATATAACATCTTGAACATTCAACAAATCTTCCCTATGATGGTTCTGTTCATCCTTTTAACAACCCCATTGTGTTATGGAGTCTCTGGTTCGATCATCTTATGTCTAATGCCATGTGATGTACAGTATTCTATAAACACTTTAGAGGTATACTCCCCTTTCATTGTCTATTTTCAAGCACTTCAGCTTCCCTTTCTACCATAACATGAAACTTCTAGAAAATTGCAAACACTTGAGTCTTAAAATTCAACATGTACACCCAAGTCTTCCTCGAAGCATCATCAATGATTGTAACAAAATATCTGTTACCTCCTAGTGATCCTCCTCAATAAGACCATAGACATTTTAATGCACGTTTAGTAACTCCAACTTCCTCACAGATTTTCCCTTAAAAGAGACTTTGTGTTGCTTTCTAACCAAGCAATGATCACAAGGATTAAGGGGTTGTGAGTTCTTAACTAGGATAAGGGATTTTCTAGCCAACAAATTTAATCGCTTCTCACTTATTTGTCCCAATCATCGATTCCATAGATTCAATGAAGATTCCTTTTTGGTTGTGTATACTTCTCCACCATCACACACCTTTAAGTGTATCTTGTACAATGAGCAACATAACTCTCCTCGATCCACAGTCATGGCACCTTTGGATAGTTTCCACTTCCTATCCCAAAAAGTGTGTTAAAATCCTTCTTGATCCAATACATTGGCTGATAATAGATTTAGCCTTAGATCATGGATGTGTTGTACATCTCTTAAGGTTAGTAAGCATCTGATGTTTGTCTAAAAGAAGATATCACTCGTACCTACTATCTTGGAAGTACTTTGTTTTCCCATCTTTACACTCCTAAAATCTTCATTTTGTAGCTTGAGAATTACTCCATCTTTGGAATATAATGATCAGATTCTCCTATATCAATCATCCATTTAAAACCAAAATTGTTGACATGGAAACATTCACTAGTTACATAAACTAGGGACACCTTATCATCTGTGCTTGAAGTAATTACAATTGTACTCTTATCATCACTATCATTTTGATGATCTTACTTTTTCTTATCCCTTTTCCATTTGTATTTGAACCTCATAATTTGTCCTGGCTTATTGTAATAATGGCATGTCTTCACATCTTTGTCACCTCTAGACTTTGAATGGTTCTTAGACTTGCCACAACCTTTGGGACCCTTACTTTTGTTCCTTCCCTTACTTTCTGTCACAAAAGCTTGCACGATGTCAACTCCAATCTCCTTTCTTCTAATTTCTTCACTAAACATACTCTCTTGATTACATTAAAAGAGAGCACACCTTCAAGAGTTGAGTTGCTAATCATCACCACTAGCTTTTCTCAGCTATGATCTTCATTGTAGTAAGCTTGTTAATTATGTCCTAGAAATCACTTAGAAGCTCCGACACTGATTTTTTTTATTTCAACTTCAAGTTCACAAGCCTCTTCATCAAAGAGGAATTGTTATAACCAGTCTTCCTTTCATAAAGAATCTCTAGCTTCTTTCATAGCTCAAAAGGATTTATTTCTTGAAACACATGATTTAAAATGCTTATATCAATCCAATGTCTTATAGTGCTCAGAGTTTCCTACTTTATCTTTTCTCATTCTCTATATGACATCTTTTTAGATTTTAAAGGAACATCATCCTTCGCACCTTTATCCACATCAATAGGATCAAAGAGATCCTTGCAATATAGAATATCCTCCATTGTAAACCTCCATATTGAGTAATTTAATGACATTAACTTAGCCATAGAGTTGTTTCCTCCTTTCATTACGATGGAAATGATACCACTTGTTAGGAGATAAACAACATAACTCTCTACAAGATCAATCAACTATCAATGATAAGGAAGAACTCTTCAAGTTGCAATAGTAAAATAGTATAAGAATAAGAAAATTTAAACAATGAAACAAACACCAAGATTTACTTGGAAGAACCTCCAGTGTAGAGGGAAAAATCATAAGGCAAACTGACAAAAAAATCTACTAAACTGAAAAAGGATTTATAAAAAAATTTGATATATCACCTCCCAACAACAAATTATCTCACAAAGTTCCAATATTGAAATCAAAGTTAATATTACAATCAAAAATCACTCAAATTAATCAATAAATCAATTAAACAAGGATGAATACAGCTCTCTTTGAATACAACTCTCTTTGTCATTTCTTTGTTTTTTCTCACTTTTGGACGTTGTGGTTACACTCACTCTAAAAATCTACGTCTTTTTCTCTTTTATATCACAAAATAAATTTTCTGTACCATAAACGGTCGTGTAAGTAACTGTGTATCTTCCAGCACTATCTTAATCGTAAACATACGCGTCACACAGGTGCGTACAAGATCGTGCATGTCTTTGCCTCTTCACACTTTCTTCACGTGTTTACAGAGACTTACATAGTTGATCCACACAATCGTGTAAGTTAAGACATAGACGGTAGCACTCAACACAAGCATCTTCCTATAAGAGATTCTTCCATCTTTTCTTCACTTGTTTGTCATTCTCACGAACCATAAAAATATCTTCAATCACCTAGAGTTTCAAAATAGGGTTGGACACTTAACAAGGCGTTGTCGTCTATTACTAAAAACTTTATAAAAACAAATAAATATGTGTCTGAGATCTGTAACCAAGGATTTCAAAAGGACTAGGACCTTCAAATTCATAGGAGGCACAAAGTGTTGTGGAAGTTGCTGAAAAGGGAGAAATAAGAGAAGAAGAAGAGAGGTGTTCCCAAAGCCAAGTTGCATGCATTATGAGCTTTACCATACTTTAGGAGATCTTAAAAAGAAGCACTTTAGAAGAAATAGTAGGAATCACAAGTTGTGGATTTATAAGAAATGTTCCGAAGCTTATATTATCCAATCTGACTATGAAACCTATCTTAAGACTTGTGTTACTAGAGGTCATTCCACTTATTTTCTTCAAATGATTAATTTTTTCTTTCTTTCTAATATTCTTTCTTTTTAATACCAGTTTTATGCTAGTTGCCAAGGCTAATATGAGAGAATATTATATAACATGTTACAAAGACCATCAACATGTCATTTGTATTCTAAATATATGGTGATGGTTTGCTAGAATTCTAACAAAAATTAGTACATTGTCAATGGATGCAATTAGCTGAATCGCTTTTGTTATAATGTCATTATCATATATCTCCTTCTTGTTGGAATTTTTTCATTTGCTAAAATGGAAACAAATGTTGGGCAATCTATCAAGTTCTCTAATTTATAGGAGTTCCTAAATTTCTCTATAGAAAAACTGTCACCCCATATATTCTAATGTAGGAGCCACAAAATTCGAATTTTCAAAACAAAGTTATTTTAATTATTTTAATTTAAATATTAAAATGATATCTTTTTAAAAATAAACCAAAAATGATTATATTTTTGAAAGAGAAAGTTTGAATTGTTCGAGTTCGGCTTGAAACCATTCCTCTAAATATGAGCTCAAATTAAAACCTAATTAATTATATTTAAACCTAATTCTTTAACTTCGTCTCAAATTGAATTGTATTAAAAATATCACCCCTACTCAAAAGACTCAATTTCAGTAAAAATCTAAGAATAATTTAAATTTATGTTCCAAGTCAATAATCATTTAAACATAAATTAAAAGAGGTTAATTAAAAGCAATACTAACCGTTCAAACATTAAATCAAACGCAATCAATTTTTTATTTTTGGGGAAACATAGATATGGTTAACAGAGTACTAAATAGGGTTAAAAAATTTCAATTGAATCAAGAAAACTTAAGAAAATGACTATACACATGACAAGAAAATGAGGAGAGAAGTCCACCAAAGTCAGGACCTTATTTGGCTGCAATGAAATGTTCTCTAACGTGATTGGTAGGACAAAATTTAAATAAGATAATAATTTTATTTTTATAATAACTGTAATCACATTTTTATACTAATTTGGTCTAATAAAATTTAAATAAGATCACCTTTATTTTTATAAAGACTATAATTAACATAAGATTTTTTTTAATTTGTAGTAAAAAACTCAATACAAAATTAAGTTCATGTGATTCAAGTAATCCACAACAGAATTGGCTGAGAATTGGATTTTATCCAAAATTTTCTTTTTTCTTATGAATAGCCTAACTAGAGGAGAAAACTTCATTTGACAATATAATCTTTAAAAAACACAAGATTGGTCTATAAAAAAAGAGTAAGACAGAAAAGTACTTTTAATATATTTGATTGATATTGAATTTTTCAAAGGGATGCAAAGACCATAAAACTTTGTCAGGTTAGGATTCATTTGGGGTATATGTTGGTACTGAAACTTTTATTTTAAAACAGATTAAGGGTTGGAAAGGGGCCATTGCCATTATGTCTTAGTTTTATGATATTGGTTATTTTATGATGAATATGACTTTTAACAATAAGTCTCAGTTTGGCTAACTCTTTTGGGACTATGATGAAAGCGAAGAGATACAAATGATATAAATTTCTCAGTTTAATGGTATGCATTCCTTTGATCCATAATAACTATTTATTATATGACATCTATACTTTTTTAATAAGAAAGGCTTTATTCACAAATTTAGTCACACAAATACGATTATTCACAAATACTTTTTTAATTGACTAGCAACTAGACCATAAGAAATTTCTGAGTAGCTGTTTAATATGTTTACTTGTGGTTTCTGACAATGTTACGTGAGAACACCTGCAAAAGATAATGTTTGCTAGTCTAAGAAGATATTCTCTTTTTTTTTTTTACTTTTTATATAAGTGTTGAGCAATCTTTTGTTGAAAGTCTAGTGCAGATTAAAGGAATCATAAGGTATTTAACTATAAATTTTGAAAGTCTAAGACTGTTCAAGGATTGGAGAGAATAAAAAAAGGGGGAAAGGTATCTTTTGCAAGGAATAGGGGCCTTTTTGGTGGAATTAATAAAGAGACTAGAGAGGTTGGAGAAGGATTGGACTACAAAGGTGAAGGTGAGGACAAAGGAAATATCAGAAAATGTGCAATGACAAAGGATTAGAACGTGACAATTTCAGTGGTAAGAGAAACCCCTAGTTTTGATAATGGATTTGATGAGAGAGATAGAGAGAGAATTTTTCATACTAAAATGAATAGGTGGTGTAAGATATGATTACTTTGTCTAAGATCTCTAACACTCATAGAAACATAAATATATTCATTCACTATAATATAAAAATAGAGAATAATGAAATATTGGCATAATCAGTTGATAAAGCTTATAAACAGTATTACAACAAAAAATTTATTTATAATCAAAGATGGAGGAAGGATGGATATTTAAGGGATAAGAGTGAAAAAGATACAATTGATCCTTTTGAAAATTCTACGACCTAAAAGGAAATTGCGAACAATAATACATAGATTTGGCTTAATAATATACAGTGACTTATTGAAGAATTTAGTCGTAAAAATCATCAAGACCTAAGGATTTCATAGAGTGGAAGCTAAATAGAACTTTGATTTCTGAATCACAATTTATGCCATCTTCCAGTACCCTTGGATTGATCAGGAGCTCTAAATTAGGAAGATTATAAATAGGGGACCTTCTTTTGCCTAGCAGATTTTCAAAATAGTTAACCATTTCATATTTAATCATAGGTTCTTCTATAATTATATTCCCATCGTTATCTAGCGAGAAAACAATTTGCAAATAGCTCTTAAAGCTATCACTATGTCAAAGAACAGTGGTCGTATGTATGGCCATTTTGTAACTATGAATGCTTTCATTAGTCTTTAGTATAAGCTAGAGTCAATTATTGTTGTACTCACTTTACCTAAAATTCACTGAAAATAAAAATTTCTTCTTAATGAATCAAAGGAAAGTTACGTAAGAATGCAGTATTGGTATTGCTGAATCCTGAGTTTGTTCATGGTATCAAAATCACTTTTTCCCAAAAAATCCTTCGGCATTATTAGTATTGACTAGTTGAAAAGCAGAGGGCATGGAGTATTTAACTATAAGATCTATTATCTATATATATATGCGATGATCAACAGTGGGCAATCGCCTCTTCTATCACAAAGCTCGAATGACCTAGGTATGGCTTTAGTAAAAACTTGTTTAACTGGATCAAACTACAGATCATAGTGTAGGGCTATTAAAATTGCTTTAGGTGCTATAACTTAATACTATACAAAATCTAAAAATTTGTGGGATGATTAGTTGAGTTAGATCCATTATCTCAGTGTATTTGTGGAAGCATTAAGAAGATTGAAGAGAGTGGGAATAGGAACAGAATGATGTAGTTTTATAAGCAAGGTTGATATATGCACCTAGATTATTGACACTGGAACAGCAGACCATGTGCGCCCAAACTTTCCAAACCTGTACGACCATTATTTTTATCCTTACCTGTTTTATAGGCAAGGTTGATATATGCACGTAGATTATTGACACTGAAACAGCAGACCATGTGCGCCCAAACTTTCCAAACCTGCAAAACCATTATTATTATCCTTATCAGATGGCACAACTAGTTGTGTTAACGAAAATGAAGAAATTTCTTCGTCTTCAACCTTCCAGCTGCATAATGTTCTATTTCTTCCTAGTTTAAAATTTAGTTTGCTCTATATACCTACCTGTTAATAATGCAAAGGGACTGATACGAAATAATATCAGTAGCTATCAGTCACTGAAAGTATGATTCTGTTTGTTTCAATAAACATACTGCTTTATAGCATTTTAGATTGGGATGTGCTTCAAATAATAAACTCAAAAATATTTTTGTGCAAAAAATTATGTTTCAGAGAAACATTTATGTCAACTATGTCCTTTAGCAAAACATTGCTTTTAACTTTTTGTTTAATTTGCTACATATAGATGTTTTGTAGACCTTATAAAATTTCATTAGTTGCCTAGGGCAAAGTTCCTCTCAACCTTTCAACGAGAGCTTTAAAGTTGTCCAGCTTCAGAGAAGCCACAAAAACAAAACAAAAAAAAATAATGGCTGTAAAATTTTGTGTATAGTGTTATGATCCTTCCCATTAACAACCACTGATCTTCTACATATCAAGATTAGGAAGAAATTAAATATTTTTTCTCTTCATCTACTATTATTTCCTTTTTTTTCTCATAATAGTATGTGGCTTTCTTATCCAATATGCTAATGATCAAGGTGAAATAGCTTATGTATGAGTAATTCTAGATGTTATCTAGATTCAAGCTATATAGCGTGAGTTAAACGCACTAAAGAGGAATAACACTTGTTAGTTACATTATAGAAAGGCAAAAGGGAAATAGAATATAAGTAAGTTTATAAATTCGACTATATAAACCCCATGGTCATATAGATAAAGATAAGGAGACGTTAGCAACAAAGGGGTATAATGAACTTAAAGGATTGGATTACAAAGGCTTGGTTTGGGGGAGTGGTGGCAGTTGACAACCTGCTGAAATCAACCTGCTGATATGATAAGTACTTATTGTATTCTCAATAAGTACTTATGTATTTGAGATTGCTATTTTGGTAATTGCTGAAACATGAAAATAGGTGTTTGGCAAGTGTGGTTGCGGTTGCTGGAAAAAATATAAAATGACTAAAAAGTCCATTGATTTAATAAACTATTAATTGTTGTCTAAATAATTAAAAAATATATTATTAAAATTATAAATAATAAAATAAGAAAATATAAATAAATAAACTTAGCAAATAAAATATTTTATAAAAATATATTATTAGTCATATTAATTAAGAGTATAATGGAAAATAATACTTGTAGTGAAA
>JANQAP020000277.1:37381-48764 GCA_026874005.2 Erythroxylum coriaceum | reverse complement strand
GAGTTAGTGGAAGCTATAATGAAGGTGGAAAGAAATATAATGGCGATCACCTAGACTGTGAGATCAGAACAGAAACACAATGCACCAGCTAGCTCATCTCAGGGTTCGGTAAGAAGAAGCAAGTCAAGATGGATCAGTGGCTGGAGGTTCAGTAGAGGCAGATCAACCAGTCAGGGATCCTTTGGGTCACCTCATAAACCCAGAGATTTCCTCGACACCAGAACACCAGTTCTAGAGTGTAGTATTTATGGAAAGAGACATTTGGGTAAGTGTCGAATGAATACAATGGGCTATTTCCACTGCGGGTAAGCGATGCAAAACCAACTCTATTACTAAAGGTTAGCCAGGCACAGGTAAGCGATGCAGAACTAGCTCCGTGGCCTTACACCTAACGGTACCAAATAGAAAAGAAAATTTTAAAAGAGAAAGTTCATGAAGCTATTGATTGCCATCTCTGTTTACCTTACAAGAAAAGGGAACTTGATTGTGTTTTACATATGCATTGATTATATGAATTTGTTATGTCAAAACATTGGTTATTGCTTGAAAAGAAATGAAAATTATCTTTGTTCTTCATGGAGGTTAATGTTTATATAAATTTTTGAATAGAAATCATAACACTCACTGAGCTTTTTTACCTCACCCTTTATTTTCTATTCTCTTTTTTTAAAATTTAACCTCCTAGGTGCACGCTCAGGGATTTCAGTAGCCGGGACTCCACCATTTGAGTAGCTACCTTTGTTACCTGCGACTGTGTAGGCAATTTTGCTTATGCATTTGTTTTACATGTATTGCATAATTATAAACATGTTTTGAACATCTTTTGTGTAAAGATAGATTGTAAATGTTTTACTACGTATAATTCAACATTTTCGTAAATATGTCCTGATCTTGGTTTTGATGAAAATATGGTTATTTATAAATGTTCTCTTCTTTTTCTTTAACTAAATACATGAATGTGTGTTGACCCTTTGAGATTGTTTCTGAATGGACTTGAAGTCCAGAAGTAGTAGTGGTGCTTTGATTAAGTGGGTAGAAGTGGTTTGGATTGCTTTTCAGGAACCTAAAATTTTTGGTTTTATTAACTAACAGTTATTATGCTGCCAAAATTTTTAATGAAAGTTACTTTTATAAACTTCCACTGCTATTCCTTTTTCTTTTCTTTATATTGATTCTTAAAATATTTTGAAGAAAAGAGAAAACACTTAGCTCCACAAGAACTTTCCAATTAGACTGGATATCGATTGGAGGGTTTTCATGGGATGCCAGGCAGGTCTCCTAGTCTTCAGGAAAGGGGATTGTCATGATATTTTTAATTAAAATTTTTAGTAAAAGTTAGGATTCACAGATATCACATGGACCCTCCATAGCATTAGTAGGCCTTATTATGTCCCACGACTTATGCATCTCTTTTCGAAAAATAAAAAATTCTTGCTTGAACTTGTCTATGTAGTCTAACAACGCACAACCTTATTTGCCAAATTTTGTGACACATATTCCCTCTTTACTTCCTCAATCATTTTGTTCATGAGGTTTAAGTGCCATATGGGATCCATAAGATACGATTCAGATCATCTACTTCCATTATTTTGTGCTTACATTGTTTTATGAGCATCCATTCATTTAATTTTTGTAGGTCTCATTTATTGAATGGATGGATGCTCATGAAACAAAATAGATAAAGAGTGATAGAAACAGGTGATTTGTTCCCCTCTAACAGAGGGCTCCAACGAGTGTAATACGTGCAATTACGAGAAGACCACCACCAACTAGAAGCATGGTCACCATAGCCAAAACTTTTGAAGCTGACGGGCCTCCCTATTGTTCGACAATGTCAGTGGTGCTTGTGGTTGGAGATTGTGATGGTGGAAATAGATTGAGGTCGAATTCTTTGTCCATTTATATGGAAATTGTAGTCTAAGAAAGATTATGCCCCATTTTGGTAGATGGCTAAAAAGCCATATATTAGCATTTTGAAGGTACTTGATTGTTTGACATACCCTTTGTTTGGTTAACAACTATTGGGTTGGCTTATTCAACTTTAAACTAGCTGAAAATCAAAAAGCTCCAGAAAGGAGCGTTTTGACCCAACCAGCTAATAAAAATTTGTTAGCCTGACGATTGTGTCCTCACTAAAGAATTGAATAGATCACTAAAAGCTTGAAAACCCAATTCAAAGACTGCATTTTGTGAAGTGGGTCTCTATCAGATGGAGTGAGGAAGCTCTAAAAATATGTAGAGGTATAGGTTTGACAACAAAAACTTTGAATTTTTTGTAGCATGAGTGGAAAGTAACAAAAGAATATCTGGTGCTTGGCTGTTTAATTCTATTCTATTCCATTCCTTCACGTATAAAGGAAGGTATTAGTTCTTATACTCTCTCATTTTCTATTAGGTTACTAACAAATATTGCAGCATTCAATGTTCATTATTTCTAAAATATATTGGTGTAAATTATTTTATATTTTTTAGATGTACGCAATAATTAGAAATTATATAATTTAAATAAATTACTTAACAAATAAGAAATTTGTGTTAGTGTTAATAAATTCTTTTTTTACTTAATTGCATTACTAACTATCAGGATTGAAAATCTAAATTCTTATAAGAAAATTTAATAAAATACTAAGATATAATATTCATGTTCTTATAAATTTTTTTAATTCATGCCTTCATAAGTCATTGTACACATAAATAGTTAATAATTAATAGTTAATTTTACCAAACATCCCTAATAAACAGCTGGTGTTATTCGTTGATAAAATTAGCTAATATAATCCGCTATCAGTTAATCGCTGATAAAATCAGTTAAGAGCTAATATAATCCGCTAATTGCCAAAAAGGGCTTATGATTTGTAGAATAAAAGGAAAATGAATAGCATCTTTGGAGAAAGTAGAAAAATAAAATAAACTATTATTTTATAAGTGAGATCCACTAATACCAAGTGATTTCTATTTAGATATTGGTAGCTCCTATGTTTAATAAAAAATCAATACATTTAATTAATAAATTTTTGATAAGATTCAGGAATTTTATTTTTTAAGTGAAAAATCTTCTTATTTTTTTAAAATATTAAGGTTTAAATTATATTTTAGTGTAAATATTAAAGATTAAAATACACTTTCAACTAGTTTTCAAATACATTATTAAAAGAATTATATTTCAAATAAGGTAGGAAGCCACTTTGCAAAAGTTTCAATACAAAAGAGCAAAGGCTACTAAAAGAGGACTGATCTCAAAAATATTTACAAGTTAGCCACAATCTTTCAATCAACACGTGGCTTTCTTACAGATTGCATGTTGACCAGGATTTGTCTGAATCTTCTGCTACTGGCTTTCTCGAGCTTCTCCCGTTCACTTTGGCTCTGTCATCTTTCAAAAAATTTGGAGTTGATGACATACCAAACTTCTTTCATTGGATAGAGTGAAACGTCATAGAATACCAAACTCATAACATCTGAAAGCCCAACCAGGATGTATGAATATGTTAGAGGTGCGACGTTGATCGATATTATCTGAACTGGAGCAGAATAACTGAAAGTTGGAAGTCAGATATCCGCATGGCAAAAATTCTTGTCTTTTGCTATCCTTAATAAAAATTTTTAATGATATTTAAATTGGATAATATCATTTTTCAGTTATATGTCTAATTTAAATTTTGTTGATCATTTTTTGTTAAAATGATTAATATAAGTTGGTATAAAATGATTAGCAAAATTTAAAATTTAAAATAGAAAATTTAATAATTAAAAACTAAAATAAAACTAGAAAATATAGTTGTATAAGCTTGTCAAACTACTTAGATATTTAAATTCTAAAATTACAAACTGATGACTAACATTTTAATATATTATTATTAGACTTGTTCAACTCATTTTGTTCATATTTGGGAATGTGTTAGAAAAGAGTACACATTAATTAATATCTATTTAACAAAAAAGGGTGGGTGTGTAAAGAAAGAATAAATATAATACATTCGTTACCCTAACTTATTAAATAAGATAGAAAAATATTTTGAAGAAATAATCTTAATTAAAAAAATGAGTTTCATTGTCCTTTATAAAATATAAAAGGTGTTAGGCACTTCTTCCACTACTCGCCTAAATAATTATTTATATCTTTAATAAAATTTTCAATTTAGATAATAAAATAAAATTTAAAATAAAGTTAATAAATTAGTGTATAACAATAGAGATGTAACAGTAGCCTTTGTAGTTTTAAACAACTCGTTAATTTACTTTCAAGAGGCGAAACACATTATGAAGCAAGTGGACAATAATGGTCAAGACGAGTGAATTCCCCAAATTTGGGATTTCCACCCTACGGCTGCCTATCACTTTAGAGGCGTTTAAGTCCCTGCCTTAACTTTAAAAGAAGTGCAAGATATGCTCCCAAGTCCCAACACCAGTTTGCAGCAACAAAAAACTAGTATTGTCCTCCCTCTTTAACCTAGAGTATTTTTTGCTCCCCAACAATACATTAGAAAAATCTCCAACTATAGAAATGACATCCTTCAAAACATTACAAAATAATTTGTGTTAGAAATATCCATAATCAAGCTTGCATCTTCTCAAGTTCCAAACTGTGGGATTATTTCAAAATTTGTTCTTTTTTAATTGGTAATACTCGAAGCCATGTAGCTATTAGTTTATGTCTTATAGTCAATTAGCTGGTTATAATTTTTTTGACATAATTAATTAAATACAATCTTTGTTTTATGCTTATTTTTTATGTAACTGGTGTAAAAGATAAAGTTCACAGGATAAATTTACATTGCGAATAAAATTATGAGATTCATATTATATTTATATATTATCTCTAAAGTATCCCTAGTCATTGTTCCATTAAGACTAAATAATAATAAAGTGTAAAAAAATAACATCCATTATGTTTCTTTCTTATGAAGGAAGTAATTAATCTAATAGACTAAAGTATGAAAATATTTAAACCAATATGTGAGTGTTTATTAGATAAAAAGTTCACTAAACTGACTCAATATAAGAATTCTATTTGAAACATTACTTGTATGTTTATAGAAATACTCATTGTGATAATTGTATAAATGATCCTTTGACTTATGATCTCCAGACTATCTTATATATGGATTATCATATTTTGTTACTATTTATGTCATTGTCAAGGATAGCTCAATTAGTATTCATTGGATATAACATAAAATATATGAAGGTAATTGAATAATCAATATAAGATTTATCATTCTAAAGTAATTAAGGAAAATGTTTCATTATTCTCCACTAGTGTTAATTTGAAAAATCCTTAACTCAGGTAAAATGATATTTTGAAAATAATTTTCAAATTGAAATATTGTATGATGAGACAATTGACTATATAGAAAATTGAACTATACAGAAAAGTGATGCATAGAAAGGTTAGTAAAAATTATTTTAACATTCTTATTATTTGGGTAGTCATGGTACTTTTCTAGATGTTGATCTTGATTTATAATATATATTATTAAGTTAGAGAATTAAAGATAATTAAATTTGTTTAATATATTTACCTAAATATGATTTAAGGTTATAATTTGTATCTATTTCCAATTTATTTAGGAACCTAATGAGTCACATATAAAGACAGGTTGATTAGAGAAATGGAAATTTAATCAATTTGGACTTAGTTATAAAGTTTGAGAAAATTTTAGATTAAATATAAGTATTTAATAAATTATGTATAATATAAGATATTTAATCTTCTTTGGGTCTAATTAGTATTTAATTAAAATTAATTAAAATTAATGTTTAATTAAAATTAGAATTATATTTCAATTAAATTACAAAAAGGTTCAAATCATATTGTAAATAGGTATAGGTTCTAAAAGAGCTAATACTTTTTGCGATTATAATGGTGGTGATGGATCGGTTTCAAAAATTAGTTCGAGGGGAGCTACAAAAATGATCAAACTTCATAATAAAGTACAATTTATGTTTATACTTATTATGCTAATGCATTGATCATGTATTAAAATCTAAAGTGATCTCGAATTTCAAGAAATTAAACAAAAAATTTTGACTTTGTTTTGTTGCACACAAGATCATATCCTGTCCCGATTGAACATTAGTAAGCAACAACATATATGTTTAAAGTCTCATTTAACTACTTACCATCCCTTTTACATATTAAAAATCATATTTATTCAAAGGTAACCAAAACACATCTAAGTTGCACCAATAAAGCAAGCAAATTAAGAAAAGAATCAAAAATTAAAAAAAAGACATATGGAAATAACTTGAAATCTCATTTTCATGGTGTTGTTTTGCATATGAAAATGCTCAACATACATATCATAAATGATTGCCATGAATAGATCATCTGGGTTAAGGGTTCCAAATGACTTTGCATTAATTCTAAAATTTTTAACATTTCGTTTTCATGTTTTTCGTTATATATTGATTTGCTTCAATTTAAACCAATGACATATGTCTCCTTCTTCATATAATTTAGAGGAAGGAAAAAGTCCTTTTGAACCCTAAGATTTTTGCTAAAATTCAAGTTAGACCATGATAGTTTTGAGTGTTAAAAAACAACCTCAACATTTTCAAAATCAATCGAATCTAACCCATAATTTATGAAACAATTAACTTTACTAGTTATCTGATGTCCTATCTTTTTTAATTAAAATTTGCCTTTATTGATCCCATTAATTCTAGTGTGGAGCCCAACTAACATGGGTGGATCTTATTGTTAAAACATAATTAAGAATTAGGACAATTTCTTCTTCCTCACGTATGCTCCTCGTTCGAAGTTGTAAGAGTAATTGAGCATTACTTAAGGGATTCATTATCCTTTGTCTTTTAGTCTATGATTTTCTAAATTAGATATATCTTTATATATATTTCATCTGTCAATTGCTCAAGAATGGATTCCACTTTGTTGTGGAACTTGATTACATCTTCCATATTCTTAGTACGAAAACTGTCGATGAATGTTTTAAATTTTGAGATGGACTTATAATGTTGTTGAACATATTTTTCAATCTATTTTAAGTACACTTGTCTAATGAACAAGGATAAGAATATAAAAGAGATTTTTAGTGCTAAAGATTGTTCCATATCCTTATTATAAAATATAATTGTTAGCATACTAGTTTAATGTAAGTTATTTAAGAAACAAATTTTATACTTCTCTATGAGATAAGCTAGATCATAAACCATTCCTTGTTTTCCTCCAAAATTATTAGTAGCTATAATTTTTCTATTAATTGATCACTTAAAATTTGGATTTTCTCTTTTAAATTTTCCCTTGAGAACTCTATAATCTTTTTTATTTAAATTGATATCTTAATTTTAATTTATATCTTCTTAGGGTGCAAAGATCTTGTTGTCCTAGTGGAGGCATTAGTATAACAACTCCTTCATTAAGTGGTATGTGTAAAGGTGGTGGTGATGGAATTAATCCATTTTAGGACATCATGGGTGAGGGTTATACTACTCCTATAGTTCCTAGATGTAAGGGAGGGGGCAAATGTGGTGTTGTTGGTATTGCATTTTCTAATGATGGTGGTGATGATGGGGTACTATTATGTTTTCATATGCTATAGAGTGTGTGATGACATATTTTCCACTACTACATTTGGATGTAACTTATGTGATGGTTATAATAGAGTAAATACTGAGTGAGATGGTAGCCTTGTTGCTATAAAAAGATTGGATGATGTCAATAGAGAGTAGGTGGTAGAAAAAATTGCAATGCTAACTCTTCCATTATTGATGATAACATTAGTGGGTTTAATGATGATACTGATGTTATTCTCTTGCTTCATTTGTTATCAATGTTGTTTTATCCATTTTAATTTATTTTATTATGTTATCTTAGTGCCTTATCCTTAAATGTTACAAGTTTGGTCGCTTGAGAATATGTGCTTTCCTTAGTTTTAATTATTAGTTGATTATATAGCATATGCTTTTAGTTCAAAGATGTAATCTTTCCTACCAATTCTTATATTTCATCATCCATATATTTCTTTTGGTCTAAATAGTTAAAATTATAAAGTATTACATTTCGAGTTATATTGAATGAGAGAGGAGGAGATATAAGGACAAAGAAATCCATAAGTATTAAATATGTTTTAATAGTAGGGCTCATTACTACTAGTTAGGCTCTACATTGACATTAATGGGATATGCTTAAGGAAAAAGTTATAAAAAGGTTATTAGATAATTAAAGAACCTTAACACAGTTAAGGGTTCCATAATACTACATTACAATAAGGTTTGGTTTGAATTCTGTTTTAAATCTTAGGATCCAAAAGGAATTTTTTACCTTTAAGGAAAAATTTATCTTAAGAGATTAGAAGGGAAATACATAAATCTCAAAAACATCAACACCATATTGGATAAACAAAGTTATCCTTCTACAACTTGATCATATAAAAAAGTAATGACAAGTCTTGAGAGAAAGTTTTCTAAAAGACAATTCACTGAACATATGGTAAAGATTGCAAGTAATATGTCCAACTTCAACATAACAACATAGATTGAAAGAGCTTCCTATGTAATATCCTAGTTCGATAATTATACAGTATAATGTACTGTGATAGATTAATTCTAATAATTAATGTGGCCCATATTACTTTAATAGATTCTAATATGAAGGTGGGCCCAAAATAATGATTATTGGGCTTGTTAAGGTAATTAGACTCCTTAGAGTTAATGAACAATTAATCTTTCCCTCTCCCTTTAAAAAAGAAGTCATGTTTAACACATAAAAGATTTATGGTGTACTAGAGATTGAAGTGTTTAAATGTATTATTGAGGTTATAATAGAGATCATGGATATAATAGAGATGCTTTTGAACTCGATCAAAATTTTCTCAAAAAATTTCTGAAAATTTTGAAAAATTACGAAATGCGTTAGAACGAACTTTAAAAGCCTCGAAATATACTTTGAGGATTTAGGTGATACTTTTCAATAAAATCCAGATGATTTCTAGATGAATAGTGACTTAAGGTGAACAAAAGTAAAATGAATCTATCATCAACTGAGTATAGGCATTTGTTGAGGGAAAAAATGATCTAGGATTTTCCAAAACTGTTGTTGGTAAGAATATAGTGACAATTATGAAGGACCAAAATTTAGAGATCATAATCATGAATTTTTAACCTTTATAGAAATGGTCAAAAGTGTGATTTGCAGATCAATGTTTCACAAAAGGTCTAAGTAAGCCCTTACCATTATCTTTGGTACTACTTTATACCATAATGTTACTAAAATAGTACTCATTATACCCTGAATAGGGTGAAAAAATGGTAAAAAAAAGATAATGATAGGGTCTTATTTACAATTTTTAGAAAATATTTTGATGAAAATGACACATTAATTATTATTTAAAAAACTTATTTTAAGATCATATCGTCATCCTGTAGATCCAAATTGTTTATTTGTAACATTAAATAGGCTAAATTTATAACCTATATACTAGAAACTACTGTTCAGATTTAAGGTGCTACCAATGCCATCTTGAAAATGTTAAGGTGTAACGTGAAACTATAGCTAACAATAGGGACTAACTTAGACTTTCTAAGAAAAGTTAGGGGGCAATTCGTATCTAATTTTATCTTTAAAAATATTTACAAAATGCTCTTAGAATTCTAAAAAGAATATCCTTCCCTGATATATTTCTAATGAGTATTTTTTGTCAATTCCTTATTAAAAATAACCTTTAATTTATTTTCACATTCCTTCATAATGAAAAACAAAATATCAATACAAAGTCCTATTTGTAACTTCAACTTCTTGGAAAATTTGAAATGAATTGACCTCTAAAATAACTAAGATCTACTAGTGATTTTACCTTTCCTTTCCTTTTGAGTTTCAATGGCTTCCAAACATATGCGCCGATCGAAATGAATATATCCACCATTAATCTAACTTATCCCTTTAGCTTTAACCAATACTTAATGGATCCTTTTCTACATCGCTGTTGCTATAGATTTACACCCAATACTCGGAATGAATCTTCATCTATTAAACTGGTGAATAAAGGTAATGGACAAGGTTGAGACATGTTAGATCTATATCTAAGCTTAATTATAAAGAACACATAAAAGATAAACAATAGAGAAAGATGAGGGAAAATAACACTCTAAGAGAACAAAATGAATAAATAGAGATTTATATTATAGAAATCAAAATTTGAGATAAATCCAAAACTAGTAGCTTAGTAGATAAAGAGCTACTATAGTTGTTTAACTATTACATATTATTACATTGTAATGGGAATAAGAGGTTACTAGTGAAGCAAGCAAGTGAAACTTCTAAAGAGAATGCCATAAGTATGCAACAAGCTTAAAGAAGTCCAGGAATAACAATAAGTAAAAGGTATCAGGTACAACTAAGTAGAGAGGAGTAAAAGTGGGTGTTAAAAATTCCATATATAAACAATTTTTGAACTTATCTTCCAACTAATGTTCTTTACCAATATCCACTGTTTGATCCAATGAATGATTAATATCATGAACTCTTGGAGACTGAGAGTTTTCATTGCGAAAGGTTCTCCTATTTATTTATTTTACTCCATATTCCGTAAGTGCCACAGTTCATGACCAACTTAAATATCATCAAGTCTCCTTAGCAAATCAATTTGACGTCCCTTGCATAAGATGTTAGTAGGTGAAGATCCTTTTAGTTTTTCCAAGGTATTTAAGCTCTACTTAATGGAAATATAAATAATAAAAAAAATTTAGGCAACTATCCCTAAACTATAATATTTTCCATTATAGAACTGTTGGTTTCAGAGTTTGGAAAATATGGAGGCAAGAATAGTTTGTGAATAAATTAGAGAAATTGTTTTTCCATGTAGTTTTACTCTCCTCATTAGTATTTGGATTTTATTATTTTAAAATCGTATTCGTGATGCTAGTAAAAACTCTAAACCTATATTGCGAAGATGCATTCTTTATAATGACATTAACCTTGGCTTCTATTGGAATCAAAAGCTTGAGATTGTCTATGCGTTGTAATAGATTAACGGGCCTTAATCATTCCGATTGCATGCAAACCAAAACAAAGAATTATTCCTATTACCTATGACATCCTCGTCCTGTTCAGCAAATCCGGCAAGACCGACGAGCTCCTCCTCCTCGTGCCTTGCGCCAGAGCCAAGGGCGCGTTTCTTGTGTCCGTCATCTCTGTCCAAGGCAATGCATTCACGTCCATTTGCGATGTTGTGGAAATCTTGTCTGGGTGGTTTTGTTTCGCATTTTAGTTGGGTACGAAGGATTAGAAGTTAAATTGGTATTTCTTCTACTTGTAATCTTATTTCCATTTACTTTGATTTGCTAGTTCAGTCGAAACTTATATTTTATGAGCTCTTATTTGCCATCGATTCCCCAACTTTTGTGCTTTTGAGACTCTTTTCATCTT
>JANQAP020000277.1:17361-32127 GCA_026874005.2 Erythroxylum coriaceum | reverse complement strand
TCTTTGCTTCTATTGAGTTGTTGCGTAAAGGTGTCCTGTGACTAGTGGGTGATGACAGAAGTATTATGGCTGCTTCGAATCCTTGGATACCTAAGGATGGTACTTTTTATGCAGAGGATGGTGATAGATTCATTAGTCCTTTTACTAGAGTTTGTGACTTTTTGATGGAGGGCGAGAGACGATGGGATGTGGGTAAGTTAATGGATTCTTTCTCAACTAGTGATGTGCGTGCTATCTTATCCATTCCTTTATCTATTAATGCAGTGGATGACTCGCTATTGTGGCATTTCGAGAAGAGGGGTGTTTACACGGTGAAGTCTGGGTATCGTATTAGTCTGGGTAATCATGGCAGTCAAGGCAATGTTAATTCTCTTTTATGGAAGAGGATTTGGAAGCTGAATGTTCCCCCTAAAGTTCGTGATTTCATGTGGAGAGCTTGTAGGGATGTCCTTCCTACTAAATATAATCTCGCTAGGAGAGGCATTGATGTTTTAGACACATGCTTATTTTGCCCATTCCCTGAAACGAGTG
Source organism: Erythroxylum coriaceum (assembly GCA_026874005.2). Taxonomy (NCBI): domain Eukaryota; kingdom Viridiplantae; phylum Streptophyta; class Magnoliopsida; order Malpighiales; family Erythroxylaceae; genus Erythroxylum; species Erythroxylum coriaceum. The sequence goes on along the minus strand of JANQAP020000277.1, from coordinate 31,596 downwards.
ATCATGTTCTCTGTCATTGTGCTAGGACTATTAATTGTTGGCGCTTGCTTGGGTTTGATGTTCCATATATGAATGCTACATTTATTGACTTATTTATGCAGAGTTGGGATGGGCATGGACAAGAGAGAGCTGAATTGTTGTCCCTAATGGCGTGGAACCTATGGCGAGCACGTAATGAAATTTATTGGTCGGCAAAAAATACTCCCCCTAATCAGATTGCCCTTGTAACCAGAAATCAGCTATTGGATTGGAATTCTATGGCCAGTTTACGTGTTGCTACACAACAACATGGATTGCATGGTGGTGGGTCAAGTAATATTGCGCGTGTGAACTTGAATGTGGTTTCGTGGCAAGCCTTCAGTGATGGTGCTACTTTCAACAGGGAGGATGCTTCAGGCGGGGCTGGTGTAGTTGAGGATGGCAAGGAAAGGTTTATTCAAGCTGTATCTTTTCACAGTGCGGGCTGTAAAACACTGGCAACAGCAGAGGCTATGGCATTGCGAACTGTTTTAATTTTTGTTGTTGATCATTTCCATTCTAGTGGCTATGTTTTTATTGATTGCCAAGAGTTGTTTTTTGCTTTAAACTCTCAAGCTCTTGACATTTCGGAATGCGGTATTATTGTGATGGATTGCAAAAATATTTTGGAGAGTAGGCCGGATATCCAGGTTAGGTGGATTTGGCGTCATATGAATGGAGCTGCTCATTCACTTGCTAGAGCATCCATTAGGTTTTCACCACTTTGTATTTGGAGAGCTATTCGTGATGTTCTTCTTTTTCATTATTCTTAATACAAAGTTTGGTCCTTTTATTTTAAAAAAAAAATCTTCAAAATTTTCTATAATCATATTAAATGTTCAAAGCGGGACGTATTTTTAGTATAAAATATATAGAAATTTTGTATTTTCAAAATTCATTACTAATTAATCCTCACAAATTTTAAATATTTATTTTTTATTGTTCTTATTATTAGTATAAACATTAAATGCAATCAATCAATACAAGATTGCAATTTTTGTTTCCGCCCTTCGTTTATCATTATCTCTCTGTACAAAACACATTGCATGCCCTCCAGTCTCCATCTTGAACAGGCCACATAAAACATTCCCGAGTTAGAATTTAGAGCACAGTAATGGCCTCAGCATTATTTTCCTCAAAAACTTCTGCTCTCCATCCTAGTAACTTTCAGTTTCTTGTCAATATCTTGTTCAGTCACCCAAGATGTTTTGGGTCGCATATGCTTCAACACTGAAAGCGAAGAGTACTGTGAATATCTTCTGAACAGCGATCCCAGGACAGTCACAGCTGAGTTGCCCTTGCTCTCAGTGATTTCCATTGAACTTGCGGATGAAAGGGCTGCTGAAAACCGCCAAATCTTCAAGAAATTTCAAAATAATGCGAACACCCCTTCACTGAGACAGCAACTCGAGGCTTGTGTTAAGATTTACGATGACATATTGGAGAAGCTCAAGAATGCCCACCCATTGACTGAGGCCAAAGAGTACAAGAACATCAGTCAAGCATTAGGTGACGTTGCAGAGCTCACTTACAAGTGCGAGAATGGGTTGCCATATATGCCTCCAACGTCGGCTTCTAGCCAATACATGATTCTCACTTCTCAGAGTGCATCCGCTGTGAATTCCTACATTGTCGATGACCCACCACCACCACCACGTTAACGCTAGCTATACTACTCCTTTTATCTCTTCCATTGCAACATTTGTTTTTATAGCTATAGTAGTCTTCATTTGGTAAGATCTTTTCAACTTCATCAGTATCGGTGACGGCCATAAATTTGTTTAAACTTCATGAATAAATTAATCTTAATGTACTAATTAATATGTTTTCACCTCTAGCTTATAATCAGGGAACACGTTTGTATTGTACGTACTAGTGGTTATTAGAGTAAGATTTAAAGGATCAATGTGGTGATTTAGGGTGGGTGTGACTACTAAATCTTAGTCACGTGGTTTGCCTAGCTTGCTAAAGGAAAAGAGAGCTTTCGTAGTTGCGGTTCTTTCCCCCAACATGACGGTCCCTTTACACCTAATCATTCAAATGTTATGTCTTTATGAGCGATAGATGCGAGGATGGGCGAGAATTTTTTATAATGTGAGAGCTGGCATGCAATAGACAGACAGAATCCTTGGGGATGGTCTTTTAAGAAAAGACTTTACTGACGATAAGAGAATCCAAAACCACGTTCATGCCTTCCACGAAGAAGATAAATGCCAGTCAAACACAATGTGCAATTGCAACCGCAATTTCTGATGGTAGGACTGGACATGATCAATGCAGGCAACGCTCCTGCTCGCTCGGTAGCTGGGGCAAACCCTTTTCCCCTAACTAAACTCGAGCTGTCTCAAAAAATGGGCTATCTTGGCTTAGGTCGTTTAAGCCTAAATTACGACCTCAGCCCATCTGTCCCCAACTCCATTTTAAGTCTCAGTCCGAACGAGGGTGGTTGTAATCAACAAAAGTTGAACATAGCCCATTTGATATGAATCAACAAAGGGATGATTCGGCCAAGGTTGGAGGTAACATCAAGAAGCAAGATCTTTTAACCATTCATGGAGGGTCAGTGATAAGAGCTAAAGCTACAAGTATGAAAGAAGCATTAACTTGCTTACTTGAAGATATTTGGAAGGAGCAAGCTCACCTAAATTCTGTCAAAGGGATTATGTATGCAAGAAGAGCTAAAATTATTAACATGATTTAAACATGTTCAAATCATAAGGACAATGATTCAAATGTAGTTTGTTGAAGAACAAAATGCCAATCAGTGTTGATTATGTGTGTTTGGATCTTGGGTTGTTATTTTGTGTTATTTTAAACTTTAGTAAGTTGGGCTTAGTTTATTTGCTATGTGAATTCACAGGCTAGAATTAGATTTTTAATTTTGTTAATTGTGAATTTTATTGTCTCTTAATTAGAATAAGGAGTTACAACACTGAACTATTTAAAACCAATATTCATGGCTTAGTTATCAAGTTGTGGGGTTGTCATTAAATGGGCAGTTACTATTTTTATTAAATCATAATTGAATGTTGTGCCTTAGCTTTTGTTCTATATAAACAAGGCTGATTCTCTCTGTTAATGCATGATTTGATGAATATAAAACATGTGATTTTTTTTTGTGAGAATCTTGTTTGAAGTTCTTGCACTAACTTTGGAACTTATCATACTAATTCAGTTTGTGGCGTTCAATACCTAAAATCTTTGTTTTCTTTTTAACTTATCAAACTTGTTAAGTTTGTGACGTTTTGGAGGACTCAAAATGATGTTCTAATTATTTTACCATCATTCCTTTGATAGAGTAATTGGAATAGTTCGTTTCTTACTTTCAAACTTGAACGATCAAGTTTTCCATCAATTGTGGAGGGTGTTAATTTGCATTATACACGTATCTTAGTTCTTTAGCTATTAGGGTGTATGGTTGCTAAATTGATTATTTCCATCATTTGGTATTAGCGCTTTTGGCTCAAGTTTAAGGTTTACCTATCCATTTATTTGTTGTTCATCAAGTTGTTCACTCTCTTTCTCTTCTCTACTAGGCTTGTAGCTATCTGTTTTGTTCTTTCTTTAATTTCAATTATTATTAATATTTGTTTATTACTGTTTAAAAAGTATACAACAACTAAGTTCTATCCTTTGATAGAGTTTGTACTATTTTAAATTGGCCTACCTTTTTTTTTAGACCTGCCCTTTATCACTCCATTTAATTGCTATAATATGAATTGTTTGTTTAAGGAACTTAGTTAATCTAAGAACCCATAAACAAAACAAGGTAAAAGGCAAGAGAGGTGATACTAGCATTGTGAAAAGCCATATAAAAGTTTGAAACATGACTGGAGTGATCTATTAATTGAGTGAAACATGTAAGGGAGTGTGTGATGCTGTTCTAATTTATTTTTCAGGCTTAAGACATGTCTAACAAAGATAAAAAAGTGATTTCTTCCTCAAATAATCAAGTAATTCAAGCAATGCAATAACAATTTGAACAAATGTTTAAAATGGTGGGAGATGTAAGAGATCATTTAGAAAAAAACATAATGATGCACTTGCCAAATTACAAGGTGAGCCACGAAAAGGAAGGCAACTAGCCTTTGTCCATAATGATTATTATAATGGAATTGATATGGATGATAACCAAGTTACCATTCTTGGTCTAGACGTTAATCCTAGAAGACAAAATAAGAGAGGACATTTTGATAATGTGGACAGGTATATAGGCAACATTAAAATGAAGATTCGTCCTTTTCAAAGGAAGAATAATCCGGATGGCTATTTGGAGTGGGAATGGAAAGTAGAGATGATCTTTGAATGTCATAATTATTCTGAAGGAAAAAAGGAAAAATTAATCGTTGTTGAATTTTATGATTATACTATTATTTACTGGTATCAATTGTGTAAACATAGGCGTAGAAACGGTGAAAGACCTATGGAGACATGGATGGAGATGAAACAAATCATAAGAAGGAGATTTATCTCTAGCCATTATTATAGGCATTTGCACCAGTGCTTACAAACTTTGACATAAGGTTCCATATGAGTGGAAGAATATCACAAAGAGATGGAGATAGCCATGATAAGGGCAAATGTTGAGGAGGATCATGAGGCAACCATGGCTAGGTTCTTGAGTGGCTTGAACATGAACATTTCTAATCTTGTGGAATTACAACACTATGTCGAGATTGAAGACGTGGTAAATGTGGCCATAAAAATTGAAAGGTAGCTCAAACATAAGGATACAAGTAAGTATGATTCTAAACCTTATTCGGGTTCTTCTTCTTCTTGGAAACTGAATTGGAGTGAAAAGGATGATAAGTCTTTTGCTAAGCCTAAATTTAATAATTTTAAGGAAAAATTGAAATAGGCAATAAGGGTAAAGATGAGAATCAAAATACTCAAAATAGAGGAATTAAGGGTTTTAAGTGCTTAGGACATGGTCATTTGGCACTTGAATGTCCTAATAAAAGGGTAATGATCATGAGGGATGGGGCTACTGAATTTGAAAGTGAGAGAGAGGATGGTGATAATGATAGGCTACCGTTAGAATATGCTACAGGAGAAACATTGGTTGTATAACGCACATTTAGTTTGTAAAGTAAAAATAATGAACATGGAGAACAAAGTGAAGATATGTGCCATACTCATTATTTAATTGCTAATAATTTATATAATGTGATTGTTGATAGTGGAAGTTGTACAAATGTTGCTACTACTTTGCTTGTGGAAAAACTAAAATTACCTACTATTAAACATCCAAAGCCATACAAATTACAATGGTTCAATGATAGTGGTGTAGTTAAGGTGAATTGGTAAGTAGTATTTTCTTTCTTCATTGGTAGATATAAGGATGAGGTGTTGTGTGATGTTGTACCTATATAGGCTGGGCGTATATTGTTAGGAAGATCATGGCAATATGATAGGAAGGTGATTCATGATGGGTTCAAGAACCGTCACTCTTTGATAATGGATGGACAGAAGTTTCAACTTGGATCTTTATCACCGAAGGAATTTTTTGAAGATCAAATGCGTCTAAAACAACATATGATGAGCTTGCATCTTCATTGACCAAACTTTTAGGGAAGGAGCAAGAAAGAGAGAAAAAAGAAAATGGTGCACTAAATGGTAAAAATAAGAGCAATGGGAAACACGAGGAGAGAGAAAATAAGGAAAAATTGAGTGAAAGAAAAATGAGTGTTTATGTAAAAATGAGTGATGTGAAGAAAGCACTAACCTTAACATAACCATTACTTGTACTTATGTATAAGGATGTTTTGATTGCTTCTAACAAAATTGACAAGAGTTTACCTAGTGTTATTGTTGATTTTTTGCAAGGAAATGAAGATCTATTTCTTGAAGAAATTCTTAATGGTTTGCCACCAATTAGAGGAATTGAACACCAAATTGATTTCATTTCAGTAGCAAACATACCCAATTAACCAGCATATAAATGCAATCATTAAGAGATCAAGGAAATCTAAAAGCAAGTAAGTGAACTTATGGAAAAAGGATATGTTCATGAAAGCTTGAGTCCATGTGCAGTTTCTATTTTGTTAATCCCTAAGAAGAATGGTTCTTGGAGAATGTGTGTTGATTGTTGAGCCATAAATAAAATCATGGTGAACTATAGACAACATATCCTTAGGCTAGATGATATGTTGGATGAATTGCACGATTCATGTGTGTTTTCAAAGATTGACTTAAAATATGGATATCATCAAATAAGTGCATGAGGGTAATGAATGGAAAACTGTATTTAAAACTAAACATGGCTTGTATGAGTTGTTGGTGATGCCTTTTGGTTTAACCAATGCACCTAGTACATTCATAAGACTAATGAACCATCTTTTACGTACTTTTAATGACAAATTCATTGTTGATTATTTTGATGATATACTTGTTTATAGCAAGAATTTGGAAGAGCATGTAACACATTTGAAGACTACTTTTAATACACTTAGGAAGGAAAAGTTATATGCTAACTTAAAGAAATGCATTTTTTGCACTAATGAACTTACTTTTCTTGGTTCTTTTGTGAATGATAAAGGAATACATATTGATCAAAAGAAAGTAAAAGTAATAAGCAAAGGCTAAAACCTACTTGTATCAGTGATATCAGAAGTTTTAATGGTCTTGCTAGCCTTTATAAAAGATTCATTAAGGACTTCTCTACAATTGCTACACCATTAACTGAATGCACCGAAAAGAATGTGGGATTTAAGTGGGGTAAGGAAAAAGATGATGATTTTAACTTGCTTAAAGAAAAACTTAGTTTAGCGCCTTTCCTTGCTTTACCTAACTTTGTTAAAACTTTTGAGATTGGGTGTGATGTAAATGGAATAGGTATTGAAGAAGTTTTAATGCAAGAGGGCAGACTAATTACATTCTTTAATGAAAGGCTAAGTGGAGCAAGTCTTAAATACCCAATATATAATAAGGAGTTTTATACCTCCATGAGAGTGTTAAAGACATGGCAACACTATCTTTAGTACAAGGAATTCATTATACATATCGATCATCAGTCATTGAAATATCTCAAAGGACAAAGAAAGCTAAGTCGTAGGCATGCAGAATGGGTAGAGTTTATTGAATCCTTTCCATACATTATCAAGTTCAAATAAGTTAAGGAAAATGTAATTACTAATGTTCTTTTTACAAGGTATGCTCTATTTTCTAATCTTGATGCAAAATTATTAGTTTTTGAATATATTAAAGATTTGTATAATTCTGACCTTGATTTTGCTAATGTTTATAGGGCATGTGAGAAAGGGGATTTTGGCAAGTTCTTTAGGCATGATGGTTTTCTTTTTAAAGAAACCAAGTTGTGTGTTCCTCAATGTTTAGTGAGAGAATTGGTTATGAGAGAGGCACATAGTAGTGGGTTAATGGGACATTTTGGAACTAAAAAAACTTTGGACGTGTTAAATGATTATTTCTTTTAGCCACAAATGGAAAGAGATGTTGAGCGAATGATGCATGTCGAATGCACTAGAAAATAAAACCTATCTCTCCATAACTAAATTTATCATAGTGGTGAGTAGGGATCTTATCCACAGAGAGTATGTATGTAGCTTTTGTAATGAAAAGAATTAGTGTTTAGGAAATAAAGGAGGGTTTGGTTAGATGCAAATAAGAAAATAATGTAAATTTGAACTAAAGAAAGCAAATCAAATTAAATATAATAAAAGTGAGACAATTGATGAATGAATTTGGAATCTGGTCTTTGGTTCAATCTCAGCCTACACACAAATAAACATACTTCATAGTCTTGTTCACTCTTAGAAACTATTAATCGTAGGTCAACAATAAGCTTTGTTAACCTTAGTTTTTCCTTAGCTCTTGTTTAATTAAAATAAACTCTTTAACTAAGCCTAATTATCTAACAACCTAGAATAAGCTCTCTATATTTAATAGGGTAGCCGCAATACGATCTAGGAAAATAGACTAATCTAGGCAACAGCCATACAAGCTCGGGTCATTTAACCTATATTATGTTATTCCTAATGATTCAACACTATTATTTTATCATGAATGAATAAAAAACATAACTATTACATGTTGTATTAAAGATTCTAGCAAGGGGTTTATTTAAAAAAAATATAATGAAAACATTCAAATCATTCTTACACACAATTACCCAGATCAATATGCAAAGAATAACATAAACAATCTCTATACAGAGAAAAACAACAATACACAATGAAGTGATGTTCATATGTGATCTTTAGCTTTGATTTCACCTACGAACTGAAAGGAAAAAGACTAGCCCTCCATAGATCTCCTAGAGTGAGTGTTTTGCCTCCTTTCATGTTCCAAAAATGATTCATGCCTTCTTTAGCATGAAAAATGCAATTTTCTTGCATTTTTCATATAAATAGAAATTTATACACAGGAGTGTAAGTAGATACACAGTCACGGCTGTGTATCTTGCAAGACATGCTTAAATCTTCATTTTCTCACATATTTTCCCATCTTCACTCTAATCCATCTCCTTCTAGTTCCACAAAGACAAATGAGTTTGAACATCAACAGGATGGCTTAAGGAATGTGCTTTTACCTCATTTTAGCTCTTATACTTCCAACTTGTACCTAAAACTATATGTGAACCAAAATGAATATCTTAAGCATTTCATAATATTAATCACTAAGTATTAAGACATGAATATATAAAAATTTAAGCACACATCAAGTTCTCCCACATTTAACTTTTGATCGTTCTCAGGCAAAACAACAAAATCACAGTCAAAAACCAAAACCAAATCACTTTCATATTTTCCATATTTCCTAAGAATAGATAGTCATAAGAAAAGAGGAATAACTTTCAAAACATAGCAAGAACTCAACATTATATGCTTTTACTCATGATCAATCAATAACCATTCCTTTCATAAACTGAGCAATCTAGAGATAGACTTTGAAAAAATTTGTTTAAATAAGATAGATTTATGGGTACACTCAAACATCATTCATAATCAAGACATTTCATGACTTTGCATATCATTTTAGTTCTCCACCACTAAGATTCACGTGCATAATTATGAGTTAAAGGACTTTTTAAGGTTGTAATATGGGTAAAGGTTAATTTGAGATGTATTTAGATAATGTGGTGTAGAAGCCATCAAACCTAGTGAAGCAAGAAAAACACTCAATGTAACATCAAGTGCAAAAACTAACACTCAATCATAATTAGGTACCATCAGCTATAATTAATGCAAAAACTATATTTCACAGCTTAGATTCAAGCCTTCACATCATAAACTACATGAACCATAAGGAATTAGAAGGAATCACTGACAAAAATTAATGATAAACAATACATTGTAACTATAAGGAGTGACCCTTCAAAACATCTCCCTCATTCACATGTTAATCAAATCATCTTTTCAGTACAACTTTAGGAAGAAAGACTAATTACGAATAACTTTGCAACACAAATGCATTTCCTCCTTGATAATTTTATTTAAACATTTTTTCTTTTTTCTTTTTTCTTTTTCTATTGAACAATGGATCGTAAGAGATAAAATGGTATTTCTACAATTATAACCAACTTACATATATGCACACTCTCACACTTATACTTTTGTGCATCCACCATCATCAATAATCATAATGCTCTACTAGTTTTCAGGCTTGGGTAGGAGATTTGGTTAGGTTTAAGGCATGTAATGTGGTTAGCGCAAAAAAGAAAAAGGTAAATAAAGCTAAGGGGGGCTTATATATAGGAAAAATTATATATATAGGTAGGCTATTTGGCTAATGTAACTTGTAATATAACGAATGCCTATATCATTTTTATGTTAATGCATGTGATAAAAATGTGGTCTCAAATAGAAAATCAAAGTAAAGTCAAAATGTACATGTCATGAAGGTCATACATGAATAAAAGACAATGAGACTAATATGAATGTGTCAGTCTATAAAGGCTCAAAATCTCATTAGCTTGTGTCTACCACTAGTCACTTCTCTTATAAAGATAATATATATTGACCAATCACAAGAGTAAAAGTATATGCTTAAATTGCTATGAATTTTTCTAATTAATTCTACACTTTAATTATAACTATATAGCCCTAGAAGCAATAGAAAAAGAGAAATTATTTGTTTGTTTGATTGATTCTCTCTCACTCTCTCTCTCTCTTTACTTAAAAACACGTAAGAAACAAACAAACTTAAAAACACATCTAAAAACAAACTCAAAACAAACAAGATAACTAAGATCCCCACCCCCACACTTTAAAAGTATATTATCCCTGATGTAACATTAAATGTAAGAAATGGAGCATTTAATAAAAACAAAAAATGTGAAAATGAAAATGAAAATGATCAAACTTCTCTTGGATTGCCTCCCAAGCAACGCCTTTATTTATTATCGTTGGCTTGACTCCATGCTTTCCTCCTCACGAGACAAAATTATGGACTTTAGGTGCCTCCATTTTTGCATTTTCAACATGAGGTTCTTTAGGATAGGGCTTAACTTGATGACCACTCACATTCAGTGTCTTCCCTATCTTCAAACTCTTAATATTTAATCAATCCCTGTACTCTAAAAATGTCTCCAATATTTGTTTACCCTTTTCCTCCTTGCTCAATTTCTCTAACCTACTAGGTAAAGGTGAAGGGTTAGCCTTAATAACAATTAGGGACTCAGTATTTGCCTTTGAGCTAAATGACATATTCTTTTTTCCTTCAAGCTTCTTCTCAACTTCTTCTTCACTAGCAATCCCTTGAGTAGTCCTCTCAATATTCTCAAGCTTTGTTTTACTCCTTAAAGTTACCGCACTAACGTTCTTTGGATACTCCTCGAGTTAAGATGGTTGTTTCTCTCTGCCTTGTGATTCTAGGTGGTTGATAGTTATTGCCATCAAACGTATGTGGCTTAACAAGTTCGGGAATCTAGACCTTGCATCTTACTAGAATTGTTTCACATCCTGATGATATTTTAGAGTATTATTAGTAATAGACTTAACTCAGTCTTTCATAGATATACCTGAGTTGGAATAAGAGGCTTCTGGTCTTTGTGGGAATTGTTGTGCACCCTACAGCTTATTTAGGAAGTAGTTTTGCTGGCAATCTCCTCCATAACTAAGGCTCTAGTGATCTTTCCAACCTGAGTTATAGGATTGGAAACATGGGTTATGGGAAAAATTTCCCCCAGTAACATTGACATACTCCCTTCGTAGTATTCCTTTTATACACAAACACTAATAAACATGAAAAGATCAAGAAATAAATATAAAAACTACTTATAAACAAATATATACAAAAAAACAATTGAAATCAAAAGCAAAAACCAAAGCATCACATTCCCCGACAATGGTGCTAAAATTCTTAATATGTGTCGAATGCACTAAAAAATAAAACCTATCTTTGCACGACTAAATTCATAGTAGCAGTGAGTAGTGATCGTATCCACAGAGAGTGTGTTTATATCTTTTGTAATGAAAAGAATTAGTGTTTAGGAAATAAAGGGGATTTGGTTGGATGCAAATAAGAAAATAAAGTAAAATTGAACTAACGAAAGCAAATAAAATTAAACGGCATAAAAGTGAGAAAATTGATGAATGAGTTTGTAATCTAGTTCTTGGTTCAATCTCAACCTACACACAAGTAAACATACTTCATCGTCTTGTTGATTTCACACCTTTCTTAGAAATTATTAATTGTAGGTTAACAATAAGCTCTGTTAACCCTAGTTTTCCTTTGGCTCTTGTTTAATTAAAATAAACTCTTTAACTAAACCTAGCTATTGAACGACCTAGAATAAGCTCTTTAGATTTAATAGGACAACTGCAATACGAGCTAGGAAAACAGACTAATCTAGACAACAACTACACAAGTTCAAGTTATTTAACTTATGTTATGTTATTCCTAATGATTCATCACCATTAGTTTACCATGAATGAATCGAAAACACAACTATTACGTATTGTATTAAAGATTCTGGCAAACAGTTTTTATAAAAACAATCTAATGAAAGCATTCAAATCATTTTTACACAAATACCCATATCAATAAGCAAAGAATAGCATAAACAATCTCTATAGAGAAGATCAACAATACACGATGAAACGATGTTCAAAAGTGATCTTCAACTTCGATTTCACCTATGAAACAGAAGGAGGAAGACTAGCCCTCCATAGATATACTAGAAGTGAATGTTCAACCTCCTTTCCTATTCCAAAAATGATTCATGCCTTCTTTGGCCGCTTTAATGTCTATTTATATGAAAAATTAAGTTTTTGTGAAGACGCACAGTTTTTACACGACCGTGTATCAAGACATACTTAAATCTTCATTTTCTTGCATTTTCTTATCCCATCTTCACTTTAATCCATCTCCTTCTAGTTCCACAAAGACAAATGAGTTTGAACATCAAGAGGATGGCTCAAGCAATGTGTTTTTATCTCATTTTGGCTCTTGTGCTTCCAACTTGTACCTAAAACCAAATGTGAACCAAAATGAGTATCTTAAGCATTTCATAATATTAATCGCCAAGTATTAAGATGTGAACATATAAACAATTAAGCACACATTAGCGAATATGTGAGAAATGCATTACATGCAAACAAGCTAAATCTAGATTAATACCTCATGGGTTGTATACTCCTTTTCCTATTCCTAATAAGCATTGGGTTGATATATCAATGGACTTTGTCTTGGGTTTACCTAGGACAAAAAAAGGGAAGAGGTTATATTTTTTTGTTATTGATAGGTTTAGCAAGATGGTGCATTTTATTCCTTGCCATAAAACATATGATGCCACATATGTTATAGGCTTGTTGAATACAAAATGCTTTGGAGCAAGTTGGGTATAAGGCTGTTATATTCAACAACTTGTCATCTATAAATGGATAGACAAACAAAAATGGTAAATAGGAATCATCTCCATATTTTTTAGAGCCATACTTCAAAGAAACTTGAAGAATTGGGAGGAGTGTTTGGCACACGTGGAATTTGCTTACAACTAAAGTGTACATGCTATAATTGGCCATTCTCCATTTGAGTATATGTACAGGTTCGATCTATTAACTCCTATGGATTTGTTGCCTTTACCAATTGATAAAGCTAATTTGGATGGCAAACAAAAGGTTGAGTTTGTCAAAGCCTTACATGAAAGGGTGCGTAAACAAATAAAAAAGATAACTCTTCAATATGAAAAGCAACACAACAAGAACTGTAACAAGATTGTATTTAAACCTGGTGATTGGGTTTGGGTACACTTGAGGAAAGAGAGATTTCTTAGCCAAAGGAAGTCAAAATTGATGCCAAGAGGGGATGGCCCATTTCAAGTCCTTTACATAATCAAAGAAAATACATTAAAGTTGGATTTACCAAGTAAGTATTGCAATGTAAGTGTCACTTTCAATGTTTCTAATTTAACTTCGTTTGATGCAGATATTTAAGTTGATGACTTGAGAACGAATCCTTTTGAGGAAAATGGGAACGATATGAATCGACAAGAGGATGATTCGGTCAAGGTTGAAAGTAACATCAAGAAGCAATATTCTTTAACCATTCATAGAGGGCCAATGCCAAAAGCTAAAGCTAAAAGGATGAAAAAAGCATTAACTTACTTACTTGAAGACATTTGGAAGGAACAAACTCACCTAAATTCTATCAAGGGTTTATATATGCAAGAAGAGCTTAAAATTATTAACATGATTCAAACATGTTCAAATCATGAAGACAATGATCCGACCCACATTGTTTGAATCAATCCATCCCGTTGAAGAATAAAATGCCAATCAACCTTGATTATATGTGTTTGGGTCTTGGGCTGTTATTTTGTGTTATTTTGAACTTTAGTAAGTTGGGCTTGGTTTATTTGCTGTGTGAATTCAGCATGCTAGAATTAAGGTCTTAATTTTGTTAAGTGTGAGTTTTATTGTCTCTTAATTAGAATAAGGAGTTACAAAATTGAACCATTTAAAACCAATATTAAGTTATAGGGTTGTCATTAAATGGGTAGTTACAATTTGTATTAAATCAAAATTGAATGTTATGTCTTAGTCTTTTGTTCTATATAAGATAAGTCTAATTCTCTTTGTAAACGAATAGTTTGATGAATATGAAACATCCGAGTTTTTTTTTTTTAAGAGTTTTGTTTAAAATTCTTGCATTAACTTTGAAACTTATCGAACTAATTCACTTTGTGATGTTCAACACCTAAAATCTTTGTTTTCTTTTTTAACTTATCAAACTTGGTAGGTTTGTTTTCTTCTAATT
>JANQAP020000277.1:7037-17261 GCA_026874005.2 Erythroxylum coriaceum | reverse complement strand
TTAATGATATACTAAAAAATTGAAGAATTAAATAAATAAAGTTTATAAATAATATTGAATAGTTATTAAACAAATAAAATTTATAAAAAATTTTATTTAAAAAATAATTATTAAATTAAAATTTTTTAAAAATTAAAAAAATAAAATTTAAAAGATAAACGTTAGGAATGTGACTTTTCGTGACGTTTCCAAAAAAATAATATTGAATAGTTATTAAACAAATAAGCGACGTTTACAAAAACGTCGCGGAATGTGACTTTCCGCGACGTTTTTAAAAACGTCGCGGAAAGTCTAATCTTCAGTGACGTTTTTAAAAACGTCGCAGAATGTCAGTATTTTCTGTGACGTTTTTTGGGAAAACGTCGCAGAAACCTTTTACCTACACCACATTCCACGACGTTTTTTATGACGTTTTTAAAAACGTCGCAGAAGGTAATCTGCGACATTTTTCCACCTTCTGAGACGTTTTTAAAACGTCACAGAAGGGGTTCTTTTCTTGTAGTGTGATGGTCCTAAACTTTTCGCATCTTGTTTACAGTCCAAGAGTTGTTTTGGCTTAGTTTAATACTCTAAAAGCTTCTCCCTTCTACGATGTATGAGTGTATCCATTTCACGTAAATAAATTCATTGTCAGTGAATAGTTTCCTAATAGGTTTTATAAGCAACTTCTTATTTAATTTCTTATTAATTTATCCATAAACCCCTACTTCTTAGGATGGAAAACATTATACTACTTCACTTTGGTATTTGAAGCATCATCAAATTTCCTAATCTATAAGAAGTTCTTAAAGATCTTCTTTATATACTTTATTAAGTTTTAAGGAAGGAATAAATGGAAACATCAGTGGGTATTGCGACTATTTAAAACTAAGATGATTATTTACAATTTTCTAGAAAAGGTTAAGAATTTATTGTTCCAATAATCAATCCTCTTATGAATTGCATCATAAAGAGGCTGACAATCTCTATGTGTTATTCTTTTAACTGAGATTGGAATCCTTATTTATTTAATAGGAGTTCCTAACTTCTAAGACCTAAAATTTCTGAAAGTGTGCTCATTATCTCCATCTTACCTATTGGGACAAACAAACTACTATAGACTTTATTTATAGCTAAGCTAAACCTAAGGCTGAATAGATTTAAGGTGTCCATTAGCATCTTGACTGAGCTTCATATAGAAGTGTGAGGTTATTTTCAAAAGAAAGGTTGATCAACCCCATATTTTTGTATTTACAATAATATTTGAATGTGTTATCCTGCTTGTTCCATGTAGTATCATTCTGTAAAGGACTTTAATGCTTAAAGAGAAAAGGTAAAGAGATAGGATATCCTTGCCTCTTGGCTCCATTAAAGCAATCAATAGGCTCTCTATTTAACAGAATTGAAAAGGAGGAAGACGTTATACATTATTTTATCTAGGAGATAAATACTTTGAAGAAACCAAAGGCTTTTAGGGAATTAATTATGAAGCCTTAATCAACTAAGTTAAATGCTTTTTTTCAAAATCTTTCTCCATTGAGCAACTTTTCAAGGTTTTTTTTTACTTTGATAGCTCTTAAAAAACTTTTGATTAAGTTGTAGACTACCCTCTGTGCTTCTTGTCTAGATAAAATTCCCTTAGATTAGATTGACAAAACTGTTTAGCACATCTTTGAGCCTAGTAGAAATCATCTTTAAAATGGTCCTATAAATAAAATTATAGCATAAAATTGGTCTATAATCATTTATTGAATAAGGATTAGGCTTTTTGGGGACCAAGATATATGTAGGTTTTATTGAGCTCCCTTAATAACTTACCCTTGAAGAAAAATTCCATTATGGAGTTAGTTACTAGATTACTTGTTAGAAACCATACCTATTAGAAGAAGCCTACACCTAGTCCATCCAAACCTGGGGATTTTCCTATTTTGATACTAAAAAGAGTCGCCTTGATGTCTAGTGCATTGAAAGACTTGATCAACATTTCTTTTTATTAATGAAATAAAAAGTTAGTGATCACATTCTTAAAGTCCTACATACATAAGAAAGTTTTGATAGAATTACCCATTTTTTTAAAAGTAGTTAAAGGATACTTTTTGAATCCCTTATGGTCACCAACGTTCTTGCCATCTTTATTCTCTAAAGGACAAATTTGTTCTTGTGCCTTCTACCTATGATCGAGATGTCAAAGTTTGTAGTATTCTTATCTCCATCTTTCAACCAAATGATTTTGTTCCTACAGAATAATGATTTTATAAGGGTTGTACGTAAGTAATAAGGGCTTTCATTTCCTTATTCTTTTTATCCTTACCCTAAGCAGCTTTTTGAATTTCTGGTTATGAAATTGTCACTTTCTGACTTTTTTGATAACTTCATTTATATGTTGGATTTTCTCATTATGGAGATTTTAAATTCAATTTTCACATATAGGCTTTATATCCTTCAATTTGAATATTAAGTCATCTTTCCACAAAAGTTTCAAATCCCTCAATCTTAGATAGAAAGTTAAATTATCTAACAAGGTATTTTAGCTTCCCTAGTGTTATGCTTAAGTCTATTTTAGTGGGGCTACAGACAAAGCATATGGGTATTTGAAATTGAGCCTTACTTTTAGGCCTTGTTTGGTTGGCATGGATTCTTGCTTGGGGAAGTAATCTTTTTCCTAAAATTTATATTATCATGTTTGGTTCATTTTTTGAGTAGTTAGAAAAGTAAAAACTTTCATAATCTAGGGAAAGTAGTAGCACTTTACTTGAATTCTAAATCTCATCACCCCTTGGTATTTAGATTACTTTTCTTAGGAATTTAATCTAAAAAATACGCTACTCAATTCAACCATTCCTTCCCAGAAGAATTCCATTAAAACCTACAAAAATTAGAAAATTTCCCAAAGCCTCAGAAGCCCACAGTCCAAAAAAGAAAACGAACAAACCGAACATATAAAATCATAATTCATAAACCAAACCATTCAACAAAAAAGAAGGCAACTAACTGGTGCGACAATGACAAGTGTCCTGGAGAGCCTCAACCAAGAAGGGATCGACCAATGACTCCTTTTCAACAACAGTTGCTGCTAATGCTGCTGGGTGACTAGAAGTCTCCGTTGTTGACTTCTCTTCTAACCTCTCTTTCGCTCTACAACTTTCACCTTTTTCTATGCTCTGTCCTTCTCCTTCTTCTTCCCTTAAGAGAGAACGAAAGGGAAGAGAGAAGATTGTGAGGGTAGGTGTCATGAAGCCAAGCTCATCATTGCTATAGAGATATTAGATAGACATAGAAAAACCACAAAGTAAGCGTAGGGACGAAGATAGAGAGAGAGACGTATATAAAAATCAAGGGTTGGGATTTTTTAGTGATCTCTTTACAATCAAACCTCATTTTGGATTTTTTTAATTCAATTTTTCTCCTAACTTCCAACACGAACATGCTTATGTTTTGGAGCTTAGTGACATGAATGGACATTATTTAACGATTTCAATTTGTATTCGGTTTGTAAGGATATAATTAGAAACATAAGTCAAAATTAAATTACATTCTATGAAATACTGTTGTATACCAAACACTATAATAAGAATCCACCCAACTTTCTTATTAGAATTCTTATAAATATCTAAACATGTGAATACCTTTACTTTCCATAGATTTATTTTCCGAAGAATCAGATTCTAAATTTACTTTACTTTACTACTAACCAAACTGGGCCTTAGGGGAATTTAAAAGCTAAAAAGGTTTACCACAAGCTCCATCCATTTTTTTTTCTTATATGTCAATCACTAAAGCTCCATTATATCTTAGATCATTCAAACCTATGATTTTTAAACAATTGAGGAAGTCTGTTTCTTTCAATCCTCCCAATTTTTGCTCCTTCAACTTCTGGTACTGAGACAATGTTGTTAAGGTAAACTAAAATCACCTAAGGAGCTTAGATAGAGGAGTTAATAGTGATCAATTTCCTATATAGATTATGCGTTTAGAATTCAAATTTAGTAGTATAGATAAAAGTAGCTATAATTCTAACCTGAACATGATTGAGGGATACTTCTAGTTATATGAATTTGTTCGAGATCATAGAATGATGCACATGTACTATGTAATGGTTAAATTCAACTATAATTCTCCAATTATGATGAAGCTAATGGTTAGTGATTAGTTTCTAATTTTGCTAAAGGTCTACTTAGAGCCTTAAACTTTGCTTTCCTTGATCTTAGTTTCCAGAAGACCTACTATAAAACATTTTCTAGTAAGAAAGTAGTCATGGATTACTTACTTTTTATTGGGACAATTCATGCCTCTCATATTCCAAGCTATGATCATTAGTGGGGAATATGGATTAAGGTACCTTTTTTCTTTATTTTTCTTCCATATTTTCTCCTTAATTTGTCAGTAGAAGAAAGTCATGACACCAACTTTGCTTGAAGTGTTCTTCTCATTAATCTTCTCAACTTCTTCTAGGTTGGAGAGGTGATTTTGGCCTCATCCTTTTCCTTAATTGACAAAGCCTAATCCTTGAGGCATATTTTGGGATTTATAGTTGAATTCACATTAGACACTGTCCAACCTCTTATGGTTTCATCGAGTTTATTTGAGATTCCTTTAGGTTCTTTAATTAGTAGTTTAAGTGCCATATTCTCCTTACTAAGAGATTCATTGTTATTAGAGGAATTAGCTACATCATGTGTTTATCTAAGCATAAAGGCCTCCCAATTAAATTATCTAGATAAGTTAAGCTCAAAGTAGACCATTATTTAAGTGGCATGTTATAGAAGTTTATCCATAAGAGAATCTTCCTTATGTTGCACCTTCCTAGAGATATACTAGGCCTCCATTCCTATATCAACATTCGTTTCCCTAAGATGTAGCTTGTGCGTACCTACCTAGCTTCTGAATTTAAATAGAAATAAATTTTCTTCTTTTATGATGATGCTCTCCAATTCTAGCTTATCCTAGTCCTTCTCTACTATGATTGAACAACTAGAAAAGTAGTCTTTTATTAATAAAATAGCCTACCAATCTAATACTATATTTTTGTGCTTTTGCTCTTAGTACCTCCATTAGAGATAAGAATACAAAGGCTGTTGTCTTTTTCTTAGTTCTTCAATGGATCTTTACTGAGAAGCAAAGGAGAAGTAGGAATGGAAGAATTGGTGTTTGGAGGAGGGAGGATGGTGGAAGTCTTTGAGATTGGTATCTTAGGGAATGGTGGCGAGAGTGCTAGAGGGAAGGAGATAGAGCCAGAGGCCTTTGAAGTTTTATAGATTATGGGAGGAGGGGAGGGAGACAAGGAAGACAAGGCCAAAGTGCAAGACTCTGGTAGAGAAGCTCTGAAAGTGAAAATTTCCTATATTGGATCCATTTCATAAAAGGAACGAAACCAACCAATGAGTTAGGCTGGAGTATTCCCATATTTAGAAGTTATCAATGGATCTTTACTGAGAAGCAAAAGAGAAGTAGGAATGGAATGTGTTTGGAGGAGGGAGGCAGGTGGAAGTCTTTGAGATTGGTATCTTAGGGAATGGTGGTGAGAGTGTTAGAGGGAAGGAGACAAAGCCAGAGGCCTTTGAAGTTTTATAGATTATGGGAGGAGGGGAAGGAGACAAGGAAGACGAGGCCAAAGTGCAAGACTTTGGAGAGAGAGGTTTCCCTTTTGATGTTAATTTCTCCTTTCTTAATTTAAATGGAGTCTCAGTATCATTTTCTTTATTATCTCATTTATGTTTGTCTAATCATCTCCAACATATTAATTCTCTTGCCATCAGAAGGAGATCCCTACATCTAAATAACTACCAGCCCCGACCCTGGGCAGGGGCGAGCTGGGCCCCTACCCAGGGCCCACTTTTATTAGAAAATATTATCTGTATAGTTTATTTAAAAAAATTTAATTTATTTTTAATTAAAATTAGGGGCCCATATTTTCTCTTTCGTCCCGGGCCTACAAAATCTCAGGACCGGCTCTGATAACTACTAGAACCAAAAGGAAGGATTCACCTTCCAACCATCATTCTATCTCATGTTCTTTTTTGTCTTCATTATCTCATTTTCATTGGTCTCCTTCTCTAGCTATGTTCTCTTTCCCTTTTCCTTTCTCTATTTGGTGTTGTTAGAACAATTGCTTCATGATTTGTTATGCATAATTTGTTTCTCTCAATGCTTCTCTCTATATTTTTGTATATGTCGTCTCTCTTTTTTTTCCTCTTCATACTTGGCTTGCATTTTATTCTTAATTGTGTGCCATTTCACTCTTTTTCTTTTGACACTTATCTTTTTAAATTACATTCTTTTTCTCTTTTTTCTATTTTCATTTCCAAATTAACCCTTTTCACTTTGATTTTCAATTCTTTTTATCACTTATCATTGTTTATTTTCTAATTCAACTCCTAAACTATTTACCCAAATTTTCCTAATCCAAAATTTTAGATATAAAATTAATCTTAAATAAATTCAACTATATCCAAAACACTATCAAATCAAACTGATATAAGAAAATTTAATCATGACAAATACACTTAAAAGAAAATGTCTTAAAACAAAAACAATGAAAATAATTTACACAGATTAATGAATTAACCTTTTCAAAATTATCTAATCTTATAAAAATAATTGATTAATATAAAAGGTTACTAAATAAAATTAGACAAAAAAGGTTTTTAAATTACTATATTTTATTAATTACATAAAGAAACAAACTTTTAAAAATTAAAATACATGAAAAATTAAGTATTAAAAAAATAACATTGTTACGATTATTAATAATAAATATTGGCAAACTCTTAAGAAACAATGCTAATGAATAATAAAATATAAATAGTGAACGCTCTTAATTGTTTATTAATGAAGATGGATGAAATTTTATATTATGAATTAAACACCTGAAAAAATTAGATAACTTTACATTGTCTTTTTATTAAGTATTAAATATTTGAACACATATAACGACATAAGATCAGTTAGTGTAGCTATGATTAAGAACGTAAATTAAGTTACTACATGCAACCAAAGACAAAATACCTTGGTGGTGAATTGTGATTGTACATAGTTTCTTGCCTTACAGCCACTTGCATGTCAGTATTGATCTAGTGGTTGTACAAGCTTATTCTCTGGTGGGTTTCGTCTTAGTTGCCGTGCTTCTCCTTTATATGAATTCGAAGTACTGCATAAATATGTTAGGAAACTATTGATTTCCTATTTGATATTATGAAATTTGGTTTAGCTAATTAAGGTAAAGAGCGCAGTTAAAAGGTCATCTGCTTTCCACTTGAAACTGAGCTAGCTCCATACATGTTCGCAAGAAATTGTTTTTGGCACTCAGCCTCTAAAATATGAGACGGCAAAACTCTGAACTTGCATTTAACTCTATTTACTCCTCACAACTGTCCCCTACTGCTCCTTTTGCCTTTAAAAAGGGGGATTATCGACACATCTTGAGGTACTAATCAGAAAACAATTTAAGAGAGAAAGAGAGAGAGAGAGAGATGGCCAGAAGTTTTGTTAGTGTTATGCTGTTCACTGCACTGCTAACACTGCAAACAAATGCTAGAGACGCCCCAGGAAGCAAAAATAATTTGGTTAGTTCCAAAAATGTTCCTAGTGGTGGTCTAGATGATCAGAAGAACTTTGTGACCTACGGTGGTGTTGGTGGCTTCGCTGGACTTGGTACCGGTGGCTTACCATTTGGAGGCGTTGGAGGAGTCGGTGGGGTTACAGGGCTAGGTGGTACTGGTGGAGTTGGTGGGCTGGGTGGCGTTGGTGGGCTTGGCGGTTTAGGAGGTGGAGGTGGTCTTGGGGGATTAGGTGGTGGCGTCGGTGGTCTGGGTGGTGCTGGCGGCGGCATTGGTGGGGGTGTAGGCGGTGGTGGAGCTGGTGGAGTTGGCGGTGGTGTTGGTAGTGGAAGCGGTGTCCTTCCTTGCCCTTAAACTTATAACCGAGCAGTTGGTTTTAGCTTTCTATGGCTGTCAAGTTGGTTGTGTAAGAGTTCGTGCAGTTTTCTGTTGATGTCCGGTTTGTATGTCTGTATTTCTTCGCTTTCCTGAGAGTTTGCTATTGAAAGATATATGATAATGCTTTATTACTTGGGAGTACACATTTTATATCGAACTTGCTTCATTGTTCCTACATGATGATCGATTTTCAGTTTCATGATGAGAAGAAAAATATGGATGAACACCAGTTCTAAAATCTGCTAATATATTTTTCTATTTAGTTTTGTAAATCTGGCAGTAGGGTTCTTTGATTGGAGCACCCTGCAAGCTTCATGCACTTCACTTGATAAAAATAATGAAGTGGGTTTGCTAACTCGAAGCTCTGATTAAAGTTGGCAAACTACGGACCTAACCCAAGACTTGGATTGAATTAACCTAAAGCAAATATAAATCATGGAATTCCACGTCCAAATCAAAGTTATCGCTAAACCATTCGTCCATTCCGAGAAAACCAACCTAAAGCTAAGTAGACATTGTGATAAGAGATTAATTGTTCAATACATGACAGCCCCAGGGTATTTTCCAGTGTACTGAAAACAAATGTAAAAGCTTGAAAGTAGGAAAACATGTGTGATTTCTTTTGAGGTTTCGTGGGGATGAAGTCTACGTGAAAATTTTCTCATTTTCAGTTCAATATAGCCAGATCGACTTGAGGAGCAAAGAGTACCTCAAAATGGGAAACAAACCAAACCCGAAACCGTGAACATATTGCCTCTCCACCACAAAAACTTATTTCAAAGACACAAGTGCAAAAGGGTCATCTCTCTTGGACAACTCATCTCTGTTCTTGGAATCACCATGACTTGACAAAAGCAAGAGAACAGGTCCTGCGTGACTGGCTTAATATCGTTTTAAAACTTCCATTAAATACACCAGCTAGGGTGACCCACCTTAGCTTGAAGAGGAGCAGAAACTGTCTAATTAATTTATTACAAAGACCGTAGTCTGAGTGGATTCAGTACGTCTTCGTAATTTAAAAGCTAACCATTACATGTATTACATAGTTACCTACATGTACATACCTTGTTAGCTTATTATTCAAGATATTTGTTATTAGTAGTCAAAGATCAGGTGATTTTTTTTTTCCAAAACTTTGCTTCACTTGATGGTCGCAATGCGTTTGCATCTTTCCTCTGGAGAGGAATAGAGGAATGGAAAGAAAGGGATGACTGTCGAAATATGCTGTAACAGGTGATCTTATATTAAGTGACTTTATTATTAGTGGTCCACAAACAATTTTCTGCTTTCTCGTTTTAGGGGCCAAATTGAGGCTATCATAATTTTCATGTCACATCAGAGATACTTCTCCAGGCTTATGTGGGTATTCGCTACTGCCTGGCATAATAGCCTAGTAGCTCTCGCTTAACATACAAGCGGTTTCCTGGTGACAATATCAACTGATTTTCTGGACTCAATAGCCAATGCCATAACTTAAAATAAAATGATAAAGAAAAGGACACAACTCCTATTCCTGTATTCTTACATTAATTCCAAGAATAAAATAGATAAAAAATTTAATAGTTATTTTTATGATTAAAAAAATAAAGAATATAATAGAATGAGTATTACTTTGTTTGGTTCAAGGAGTAGAATAGATAAAGAATTTCAATGTATGTGTTTAGTTTGAAAATATAAATTTAGAATGACAAAATAATAACTAACAAAAAGATCAAAATATCTTTATCCTTATCCTTATTATTATTATTATTATTATTATTATTATTATTAACTTTTTACTTATTATTATCTATTTTATTATTTTTATTAATAATAATTATTAAATTCCTTATTATTATTAACTTTCTTCTTCTTCTTCTTCTTCTTCTTCTTCTTATTATTATTATTCATTAATTATTATTATTATTACTAATATTTTACTTATTATTATTTATTTAAATATTTTTATTAAATATTTTTTATTATTAAATTCCTTATATATGATTATTAATTTTCTTCTTCTTCTTCCTAATTTTAATATTATTAATATTATTGTTATTATTAAATTTCTTATTATTATTAATTTTCTTCTTATCATATGACTTTCCAACATTTTGCAATGGTTAATTTTTCCTGGGATTGATTCTATCCTCACTAAATGCTTTAAAACAAGAAACATTCAAGGGGTTACAAGAAAGGAAGATGAATTAAGTTTGGAATCGATTAGATCTATGTGAAAAAATTCTTGATGCAAAGTTGTACGTAAATAACAAGCTTAAAACATATTTAGCTTTTTATAACAACAATTACGTCATAAGGAACTCAATATTAT
>JANQAP020000276.1:5128467-5140251 GCA_026874005.2 Erythroxylum coriaceum | reverse complement strand
TGAAGATAAGTATTTAAACTTGATAATGCCTTAGCACCTTCAATAACAACCTTCTTTTCTTACATCTCCATAATTAATCCCTTCAAAACTTTTTTCATTCATTTTGTTCTTGCTCTAATCATTGGACCTCCAATTCCTTGCAATGGATCTTTTGAAAATTTGCTAACATCATCTAGAGCCATTCGGTCAGTATCTTGATCCTTATTAGTTACCACTCACATACTAAGCCATGCTTCAAGAATTTTATCTGCACTATTCAATATATAGAATTTAAAGATGAATGCATCATCTGCATTGATCAATGTACTCTTAATAACCATATTTCTTGATGTAGAACTTTTCCATAATTGATTTAAGGTAAAGAAAATAGTTTCTCAACAAAAAAAATCCCACTGACTAAGTTAACCATTTTTTGGCTCTAGCTTCTGGAACCTATACTAGGTGGTATACAATACTTGTTTTATTATTAGAGAGTAAGGGAATATATCTTAGTTTCTCAAATGTTGAGGATTCTCCCAATACTAGATATGAAGATAGCTTGTTAACAATTATTGAAGAGAAATGAGGACCTATTTTTTAGGAGGGGAATCAGAAACAATACTACTCATCTAGCTACGATATTCAAATGCATAATAACTGGTACTAAGAAAGAAGATATCATTCTTGCATTTGCTTTAAAGGAGGGTGAAATACCATAGTAGAGGGAGGGGATTAGCAAAAGAGGTTGGAGAAAAAAAGAGAAATCAATATGCTTAGAGAGACAAACCTAAGCTTTCTGACGTGAACCTCATAAATCAAGATCTAGGAACCCACGAACAAGTTGTTGAAAGGAATTTCTAGAAAAGCTAAATCGGTTTTATTTTCAAGAAAATGTTGGCAATGTTTTAAGAAAAGCAAACTAAAGTTATGAAGAAGGATATTGATGCCACACTCTACAAAAAAAGAGAGATTAAGAGTGATAAGTCAAATGAACACCACAAGGAATAACCTTGATAATTTCTAAGTTCAATAAAGAACCATCAAAATGAATAACCTCACTAAAAACGTAAAACAAATTCCAATCTGAATTCTTGTACAAAGTTGACGATTATATAGGATAAAGAAAACCCTAACCAATCTGCTAGCAATGATTTATTCCTAAAAATAAGGAAATCCCTAAGATTTAAGAAAGCCTTTTCAAAACTAATTCCTAAAGCTAAATACAGAAAGTGGACTTTTAGGCAGCCCAAGTCAGTTATAGATCTCCCAAAATCATCAAAATAACATAGTCTTCTAATTAGGCCAAATAAACAACTAATTAAACCTATTTAATGCGTGAATTAAGGTGATAGGGCTGATTGATCTTTCCAAGCCCAAATCAGCTTTTATTGTTGCTCGTTTAGCCCAAACACCTTCAATCAGTCAATTAAGAGCTTCCTTCATCCTATTAGCTTTAGTTGCTGGACATCCAACAATGTGTAATGGATCATCAAAATATGTTGAACCTGATTGCACCATCCTTTGTATGTCCTTAGATGGGTTTCCATCATTGCCCCACTCCTCAAAAGGATTCGTCCTTGAATCTTCATCATTTAAATCAAATAAAGAGAGATCAAAAACATTAAATGTAGCACTGACATTATACTAACTTGGTAGATCCAGCTCGTATGCATTTTCATTAATATGCATAATGACTTGGAATGGTCCATCTCCTCTAGGATGTAGCTCAGAATGATGTTTTGCTGGAAATTGCTCCTTCCTCAAATGAACCCAAACCCAATCTGCTAGTTCAAAGATCACTTTCTTACGCCCTTTATTGGCTTAAGAAGCATATTGTTTCGTTCTCTTTTTAATTTGTTGTCTAACCTTTTCATGCCATTGCTTCATCAATTCAGCCTTCTTTTTGACATCTAAACTAGCATGCTCATCAATCGGTAAATGTGTTAAATCCATTGGAGTCAAGGGATTAAACCCATACACAACTTCAAAAGATGAAGAGTTAGTAGTAAAATGGACATAATGATTATAAGAAAATTTAACTTGTGGCAAATAATCTTCCCAAATTTTCAAATTCTTTCGAATGATAGTAAGCAATAATGTAGATAAAGTTCAAATAACTACCTCAATTTGCCCATCAGTTTTTGGATGGCAAGTTGTAGAAAACATTAGCTTAGTACCTAGCTTACCTTATATTGTCTTCCAAAAGTAGCTTAAGAACTTAGCATCTTGATTAAAAACAATGCTCCTTGGCACTCCATGAAGTTGTACTATCTCACGAAAGAATAAGTCTATAATGTGACCAGCACCATTTGTTTTATGGCATGAAATGAAATGAGCCATCTTAGAAACTTGTCCATAATAACAAAAACCTAGGTAAGCCTAAGACAAAGTCCATGGAAATATCTACCCATGGTGCACTTAGTATTGGCAAAGGATTATATAATCCATGAGGTAACGATCTAGATTTGGCCTACTTGCAAGTTACACATTTCTCACAAATTCTTTCTACATCACATTTCATATGTGGGCAAAAGAAATGCTCAACAAGTATATCTAAACTTTTTCAAGCACCAAAATGTCCCATTAGGCCAACTCCATGAGACTCATGAACCAGTAACTCCCTTAGAGAGCAAATAGGCACACACAATCTATTTTTACGAAATAAAAGCCCTTTATGCCTATAAAATTTTCCAAAGGCAACAAGCTTCAAACATATTACCAAAATCAAGATTAGAATAATATAAATCCTTAATGTATTCAAAGCCTAACAATTTAGTATCCAACATAGAGATTAAGGTAGGTCGGCGAGACAAAGCATCTGCAGCCACATTTTATTTACCTTGTTTATACTTGATCACATAAGGAAAAGATTCAATGAACTCCACCCATTTTGCATGGCATTTGTTCAACTTACCTTGTCCCTTCAAATGCTTCAAAGAATTATGATCAGTATGAATGACAAACTCCTTAGGCCATAAGTAATGTTGCCATATCTCCAAGGCCCTCACTAAAGCTTACATATCCTTATCATAAGTTGGGCAGTTCAAGGATTTATTTTTTCACCAAAATAAGCAAGGGGTCGATTTTCTTTAATCAAAACAAGCCCAATACCTATACCTGAAGCATTATAGTTAACTTCGAAAGTTTTAGTAAAGTTAGGTAGAGTAAGTAATGGTGATGAACTTACCTTGCCTTTAATCAAATTAAATGTTGATTCTTGTTCACCACCCTAATTAAATCCAACATTCTTTTTAACAATTTCAATTAATGGTGTAGCAATGGTGCTAAAATCTTAACCAACCTCTTAGAAAAACTAGCTAACCTATGAAAGCTTCACACCTCAGTTATAGATTTAGGTGTAGGCCACTCACGAATAGTCTTAACCTTTTCTTCATAGACCTCTATTCCCTTAGCACCAACAACATATCCAAGAAACACAATTTGATTTGAGCGAAAAGAACATTTCTTAAGGTTTGCATACAACTTCTCATCACGCAAAACACTTAGAACTTTATGCAAATGTTCAAGATGCTCATCTAAGTTATGGCTATAAATCAGAATATCATTAACGTACATAACAACAAACTTACTAATGAAAGTAAGTAAGACATAATTCATCATTCTCATAAAAGTACTAGTGGCATTAGTTAACCCAAAAGGCATAACTATCCACTCATATAAACCATACTTAGTCTTAAAGGCAGTTTTACATTCATCTCCTTCTCACATGCGAATTTGATGATAACCAAACTTCAAATCAATCTTAGAGAAAATACAAGAACCATGCAATTCACCATGCATATCATCCAACCTAGGAATGGGATGACAATACTTTAGCATAATTTTGGTGATAGCTCTATAATCAACACACATTCTCCATGTTCCATACTTCTTAGGCACAAGTAGAACAGGAACTACATATGAACTCAAACTTTCTCTCACATACCCTTTAGCTAGTAACTCCTCAACTTGCATTTAAAGTTCCTTTGTCTCATTGAGATTGCTCCTATAGGCTAGTCGGTTAGGAATTGATGCTTTAAGAATGAAATCAATTTGATGTTCTATTCCCCTAAGTGGTGGTAAACTATTGGGAACTTCATCAGGAAAGACATCTGCAAATTCCTATGAAAGAGACATAGTAGCACTAGGCAGAGATGAGTTAAGATCATTAGTATTAAAATAAACGTCTTTGTACAAAAGTACAATCATTGGTTGTTTTGAACAAAAAGCTTTCTTAACCTCACTTGCTTTTTTTTCCTCTTACTCTTGAGGCTTTTCCTTTTCTTCTTTTTTATGATTATTGCCATTTTTCATATTCACTCTCACTGTTTCTTTTTTCACATTCAGCCTCATTCTTTCTTTTCTTACACTCATTTTTTATGCTCATTTGATGTTCATATACTTACAAAAGTGTTAGTGGCACAAAAGTTATAGGTTCTCATGCATGACAAAAGAGTGTCTATTTTAGAATACATCATACATAACCCTTCTAACAAACTGCCATGGTCGACCGAAAGCAAATGAATAGCATTCATAGGTATAATATCACACAGCACCTCATCATGATACCTACCAATGGAAAATGACACCAACACTTGTTCATTCAACCATTGAAGTTTATAAGATCTATGATGCTCAGTAGTAGGTAGGCCTAATTTTTTAACCAAAAGATTGCTTGCTACATTAGCACAACTTCCACCATTTATAATCATGCCACATAGTTTGTCTTGATGTGACAACGTATGTGGAAGATGTTGTCTCGTTGTGTTTCATCCTCCTTCATCACTTGCACATTCAAAGCTCTCCTAGAGACAAGGATTTCACCAATAATTGGATACACTTTATCATCACTCCCCTCCATTTGTGACATGCAATCATCATCAAATCCACCTTCGATCTCAACATCCCATCTCCCCTCAAAATCATCACTCACTTACTCGAGCATTGGGATGCAATGTGTGCCTACCGTAAACACTTAAAACATTTAATATCTCTATTTCTAGAGGTTTGGGAGTTAGATTATCTAGGCTAGAACTAACATCCTTACTTTTAGATGATTCAGACTTATTCTTAAAATCAACATTATCATCCTTCTTGCTCCAATTCGGTTTCCAAGAGGAAGAACTTAATTTCTTCCCGAACTGTACTAATCGTTGTTATTTAAGTTGCCTCTCACTCTTCATGGCCATATGTACCATATCCTCTAGCTCCACATAATGTTGCAACTCTACTACATTTGCAATTTCTCGATTTAAGTCAGGTAAAAACCATGCCATGGTTGCCTCTTAGTCCTCCTCCATATTAGCCTTAATCATGGCTATCTACATCTCCTTATGGTACTCCTCCACACTCTTAGATCTGTAAGTTAGGCCTTGCAACCGTTAGTACAAGTCCCTATAGTAATGAGATAGAATGAATCTTCTCCTCGTAATAGCCTTCATCTCCTCCCAGATTTCAATTGGCCTCTCACAATTTTGTTTACTAGCATAGTTATTAAGCTCAACAGCATTAAGTTTTATCTTTTTAACTTCAATGTAGTTGTGACAATCAAAGACTAACTCCACTTTCCTCTCCCTCTCCAAATATGTATCAGGATCATTCTTGCTCGAAAATGGTGGAACCTTCATTTTAATGTTTCCCAAGTTTCGATCATAATGATCTATCCTTTACCCCCTTCATCATTATCATCTTCCTTCTCACGCTAAACATGGTATTGTCACCTTTCTTATCTATGCACAATCGAAACTTCACAAACTTGATTCCTTTGCAAAGCAGCAATGGCAGCATCTTGTCTTTCCATCTTGTCCAAGAATTCACTAAATCTAACCTCCATGTGCTCAAAGTGTTGATGCAAAGTTTGTTGTTTGAATGTCCCTTCTGTCCTTCCTTCTTCAACCATTATAGCAATCTGACAAAGAATGACTTTGCAAAGAAAGAAACCTCACAAGTGTTTTCACTCATTTATGGCTCTTAACTAGAATATGGTCAGTCTTACCTTTTACCACCCAGTTCACTTAAATTAGTTCTTTAAGGAACTAAAGAAACTTTGATCAAAAGTGATCACCTTGTAGTGCTCACCCCACTTATCCAAAGAACTTAACCAGATTGAGGAACAAAGAAACTAGGACGAGGGTAAGAGCTTAAACAGTGAAACTGGATAAGATAGCAAAGAAAAAGAGAAGAAACAAAGATGAATCAAAAGAAAAATAATAATACTAATTTCAAATTTCATATTCCAAATAGGAATAAGCAAATCAAGTATTTCCCTTTTGCTCAACTCAAATATGCCCTGTTTTGCAAAAAGAGAGCCTCCATTCTTTTATTCTTTATTCTTTTTCTTTTATTTCATTTTTTCTTTTTTTTCTTTTTTGTCTTGATTTATTTTCTTTTCTTTTCTTTTCTTTTCTTGTTGACTTGTTTTTTTTCTTTTCTTTTTTTTAACACACATCTAAGGCTATCAAAAGAAGTAAGAAGGAATAAATATGAAATAATACGAAAAAGTAATCAATTTAGAAAAATAATAAGATGACTAGATTTGAAAATTTTTAAAATGGACATAAAAGAAAAGATTGCAACAAGATGACAACTAGATTTGCAAGATTTGCAAAAAATGTGTATGGAAGAAAACAACCAGATTTTCAAGATTTGCAAGAAACGTGTATGGAAGAAACCAACAAAAATACTAAAAGATGTGGAAAAAAAGTAATACCCACCAAACTGATTTAGAATAACCCAAGCTCAGATACCAACTGATGTGAACCCTATAAATCAAGATCTAGGAACCCATGAACAATTTGTTGAAAGCAATTTCCATAATAGCTAAATTAGTTTTATTTTCAAGAAAACGATGACCAATGTTTTAAGAAACACAAACCAAAGTTATAAAGAAGGATATTAATGCCTCACTCTAAGAAAAAAAGAGATTGAGAGTGATAAGTCAGATGAACGTCACAAGGAATAACCTAATAAGTTCCAAGTTTAATGAAGAACCAACAAAGTGAATAACCTCCCAAAAACATAAAATAAATTTCAATCTGAGTTCTTGTGCTAAGATGATGATTATATAGGCTAAATAAAACCTTAATCAATCTGCTAGCAATGATTTATTCCTAAAAAAAGGAAATCGCTAAGATTTAGGAAAGCCTTTTCAAAACTGATTCCTAAAGCCAAATATAGAAAGTGGACTTTTAGGCAACCCAAATTAGTTGAAGATCTCCTAAAATTATCAAAATAACATAGTCTTCTAATTAGGGTAAATAAACAACTAATTAGGCCTATTTAATGCGTGAATTAAGGTGATAGGGCTGATTGATCTCTCCAAGTTGAAATCAGCTTCTATTGTTGCTTGTTTAGCCCAAACATCTTCAGACAGTCCATTGAGAGCTTCCTTCATCCTTTTAGCTATAGCTTAATTTACTGGACCTCCACCAATGTGTAATGGATCATCAAAATATGTTGAACCAGATTGCACCATCCTTTGCATGTCCTTAGCTAGGTTTACATCACTTTCTAACCAAAAAATGTAAAAGAAGGAAGGGAAAAAGTGAGAGAAAACTAGGAATTCAAAGGTGGCGAGAAGTAACTATATCACATTTAAGGAGGCAATAAGAGTAGAGAGTTTATTCTTGGTTGGTAGGGAGAAAGATTTCAAGCTTATATTAGCCATGGTTTCTTTGCCTGAAAAAGTAAGAAAGCAGAAGAGGTGATCGGCATAATAAATCTCTCCTACTACCATTAGATAGAATAGGAAATTCAAATAGAAGTTTACACTAGGGTAAGCTTGGAAAAGTAAAATGCCAAGGAAATTTAGGAAAGATAAGAGAGTAGTAGCTAATTTGGCTTTTTTGAGAAATTAAATAATGCATTTACTTAGAAAAAAAAGAAAGGTACCATTGGAAACTAAGCTATTGAGAATAGCTATACAACTAGCTCAAATGTAAATAAAAGAAAAGATCATATTATTTCTTGATCCAACTAAAACTTTATAGATTAAGATGTAAATAAATGACATTGTCTTAGTTTGATGGTGTAGAACCTTGTATATGGAAAACCTTTTCTTCCATTAGTAAACAATCCTCTTAGAGCTTAATCAAGTGAGCCATTTAACTAATAAGCATATTGAAACAAAATAAAGAAATATATTCTAGGAATAACTTATTTTGGGACTACATTTGAGGTGAACTTTATGTGCCATTAATTGTTCCCTTGTGAAGCCAATGAGGTTCTGAATAAGAGTGTCTCTATTCCTATATTATTTTTAGAAGACCCTTCATATTTCTTTCTCACTGAAGAGTACATAAAATGTTCCTTAAAGAGTTTATGTAAACCGAAATAGCTATTTTGAAACGGTTATGAGAATAACATGACCATAAAACAATACCATTCTATTTCATAGTAAGAGAAGGAAAGCTACTTATTTGTAAAATTCCTATCTAGATATAGTAGGAAAGACTACATTTAATAAAACTTTTTAGTGCAAACTTAAAAAAAGTATTAATAAAGTATATTATTTAACAGTACTTCAATCTATCATATATTGCAAAATGAATGAAATACTAATAGTAACAATCTTAGCAAAATCTGAAAATTTAAAACTGATGCTAAAGATAAAAATATATTAAAAAATTTGCATACAGAATTCAATTATCAAACAAAATTTTGAAATTAAAAAGTAACAGACTTCTGATATCCAAATTTATGTCTAAACATCATTACCTTACAAAACTTACAAATTTTATGTTTCCTAATAGTTATGTATTGCTAACTTTATGGCATGCTGAGTGTTGAATACTTTTGCATCAAATTAAGCTTTATTACAGTCATAATATCCATGATGTAATATGCAATTATTTTTGTGAAACTCATATTAAATACAAACGTTGTAATATAAAAACTGTGAAAGCTATTCTCCTACAACTTAAAAACATTAGAAGTGTCTAATTATTGAATAACTAACAAAGTTTTGCTTGTTAGAATTATTAACATAAAAAACTTTGTTTGTACAAAGGTTATTAACACTTGCTCTTGTGAAACTTTTATATACATAAACTTTTAGAAAGTATCACCAAAGAACATCTTCTTAAAAGTACTTTATTACTTCACGACCCACATATGAATGAAAAACTAACCAAAAGTAATCTTATCAAATACATATAACTATCGAACCATTTCTAATAATTAAAACTATTCACGATAGTTTTTGTTTGCACTTTTATACATGTAAAATGTAAATATATTTTACAAGTCTTTAGTTTTTATGATTAATTTACCTTGTTTACTTGTTCTATGTTATGTTTACAAGTAATTGTATGATGTAGCATTGAGAGGAGCTTTATTAAAAGTTGGAGAAGATTTCAAGCAAAAAATATGAAGAAAAACAATTCTTGGCCAAATACAGCATGATAAATAGCTTTATACATCTTGTGTCTCACTTGATCACTTGAAGATAAAATTACAATCATTCAAATGAATTGGAGGGAGACCCATATAGCAAAGAGAATCTTCAAAAAGCAACACGGTTTGAAAGATGATCATCTCTCAACCCATGGCTATACTAAGAAAAGATATAAAAAGATACATGATCTAGAGAACAAACATTTTAGAGCCCATGTCTCTCTTTTGAAATGTGTGTAAAATGTGTCCTAGATCATGTCACATATGCTCAAAATGTATTAAATCATCGAAAACCTAATTTGAACATCTTTAATCAATCTTTTTTCATTCCTTTCTATTATGAACCTAAGGTCAACCAACACTGGGTGGTAGAAGTTGAGATATCATTTTCAAATTTTTTTAAAGAAGACAATTGGAGATCATCCCAAAAGATTAAAGCTGATTGGAATACGAATATTTTGTTTATAATGTTTTCCTACCTTGGTGTTTTTCATTTTATCTCTCTTGTTTATTGGTAAAACAAAATTCGTTACATTATTAATAGTTTATCTATTAATAATGTTGTTAGTTGATTTAGGAGCTAGTATCAATTTGATACGATATTATATTTTTAAAAGTTGTAGTTGAAGTAACCTAGGCTAACTAGTATAATTTTATAAGTAACTGATAGATCTACTAAATTTCCTAAGGGCATGACAAAATATTTTTTGGTAAAGTTTCACATGTTTATTTTTCCTATTAACTTTGTTTGCTTTACATGGAAGAAGAAAATTAGGAAGCTTTGATCTTAGGTAGACACCATTCTTTGTTACAACAAAAGCCATAATAATTTTGCATAAAGGGAAGTCGATTCTTAGGGTTGGAGAGGAGAATGTGTTTTCTCAAGATTTCAAATGCAATGAAACACTCATTCTTAGGTGATGATTTTGTTGCGTTAGCCATGGTCGCATGCATCACATGTATGTGGATGTAGTGGAAGTGCCGGAATCAAGATTCCGACACCATGCTAACTTGGAAATTATAGAATCTCACATGCATGCAAGGATATGTAAAGAACATGAAATAACAAAACTTTTAACCTTATGTATCTCCTCCTTTCTTGTTTCTTCTCCTTTTTTGGGTTGTTATAAACACCAAACCCTTCCTTGATCACCCAAGAACATGTATAGAAGGAAGATGAAACAATATGTAAAGGTTTTAGAACACCAAACTTAATGAATTATAGTAGATGTTCAATATGATAGAAGATAGATCAAGGTTATCTTACATACATGATGATTTATCAACATTTTCATAAATTGCAAGAAGATAACCCAAGAACTCATCTCACTCTCTCTAGAACACTTCTAGAACCATTTCTCTATCACTTAAGTGTGTAAGAAGTGAAAGTTGTTCATATACATAAGTGAAGAACTCACCTATATATCATTTCGGGGCCTTTGTCACGATCATGACCTTGGCATGTCTCGCCTTTGGCCACGATCGTGGCCCTATATTGCATGATCGTGGCCTGCTTAAAATAGGCCATACACACATATTTTTCATCCGATCTTTTATGTATGTGATCCTTAAGTTCCCGGCTATTTTAGGCACTTGAATTAACTCTTAATTCAAACACATCATGATGCCTATTTACTAGAATATAAGTGGATTAACACATAAACTCTTTGATAGTTAATTATGCAACTTATGAACCTTTCCATAGATAATTACCGTGCAATTTTTCCTTTCACCATACTATACCCTACTTTGTTCGGAGTATGGGATATGTGTCAACTCCCACTAAACTGACTACGTCACATCTAGTCTAAGTGATGTTAGTTCTTGTTTTGGGATCTCATTACTCATATGTGTCATTGACTACCCAATTACCTTCGAATATAAATAACTGTACCCAATCGCCACCCTAAGAGCGACCTGATCTTGAGGTAACAAGGAATGTTGTCAAAGCATAGGATTTATATGTAAGATATCCTTGAATACCTCAAGTCTAAGGATATTTACACCATTGCTATGATGAGATTAATCATTGACATTCAATAGATCATCCATATGATAATCTCATAATGGATCATCCAATGTACTTACTACCCTTAGTAAGCATCCACATATTAACTGTAAACATCTCATGCTTACAATTTATGAGATCCACTGCTTGATCAAATCAAGGAGTATAATATATGATAGTCTTTCCAGATTAATAATGTCTTGTCTTATTAATTCGATGACTAGGGATAGTTTAGATACTAACATAATTGCACATGATATCAATCTCCTTATCATGATCTCATCATGATTTCCTTCATGCTATGTTTTGTATCATGGAATTTATTATTTCGATTTAAGATCAATATCAATTCATACATAAATGAATATCAAATCAATGAAAAATGCCTTTTGCTTTATTAATCA